>ML843426.1:3111-41746 GCA_009831015.1 Picea engelmannii
AGTTAAGAAGAAATCCACAAAAGTTTCCAAAAAATCACTATGTCCCCAAGAAGCCCCAAATGACCGAGATAGAGAGAAGTTAATTAATATAGTAAGGACCAATAAAAGTGGTGATGATAACAAAGAGATGGGAATTGTAATGATGAGAGAAAGAGGAAAAACAATAGCACCGCTTGTCATAGAAAATTGAGCCCAAAACTAGAATGGAGGTCATTAACAACTTATAGATAGATGAACTAGGATGGGTTGCATAAAGGAAGAGATATAAAACCTGGGGTAAAATCAAGATGTGGAAAAGTGAAAAGGAGAAATGGATAGGCAAAGCAATAAACATTTCAAAAGTCAACGTTTGAAGGATTTTAAACATGGCCCAACAAGCTATCAAGTTCCTGTCAATACTACGAACTTGATAGAGAAATACTTGAAGGAGAAGATGGAAATTCGATAGAGGAGGAAACCCAACAAAAGTTGACATGACCAATTGACTACATATAATTTAACGAGGATATAAGAGGTTAAATAAGATGTAAGAGAGTTAATGGGAGATGGAAAGTCCAAAAGAGGTTGAATGGAGAATCGGTCAACCTTAAGAGAATTGTTGAAGCTTTTTGCACCCAAATTAATGGAATTAAGATCAATGAAAGTAGGACCAAAAAAGGTGGGATCAACGAGAAAAATGTCAACATAGGAAGAGTTGACAAAAATTGGTTTGACCCATGGAAGGGAAATGGAAAGTGAGTTAGTTTCACCTAAACCAATGAAAGTTAGTTTGACTAGTAGAAGATTAATGGGATGTAAGTTGATGAGAGGTAAGAAGATATGCGGCAAGGATAAGGCATTAAAGGAAGTATAAATATTAAAGAAAGTAGTCATTCAAGCAATAAATGAGGCAAAAATCAATAAAACACAACCAATTAAGAAGAAATCCACAAAAGTTTCCAAAAAATCACTATGTCCCCAAGAAGCCCCAAATGACTGAGATAGAGAGAAATCCATTAATATAGTAAGAACCAATAAAACTGGTAGTGATAACGAAGAGATGGGAATTGTAATGATGAGAGAAAGAGGAAAAACAATAGCACCGTTTGTCATAGAAAATTGAGCCCAAAACTAGAATGGAGGTCATTAAAAACTAGATAGATGCACTAGGATAGGTTGCATAAAGGAAGAGATATAAAACCTGGGGTAAAATCAAGCTATGGAAAAGTGAAAAGGAGAAATGGATAGGCAAAGTAATAAACATTTCAAAAGTCAACGTTCACAAGATTTTAAACATGTCCCAATTGATGTAATTTCAGTGTTTGAAAGAAGAGTCAACAAATTTTATTCCCTTTTATTTTAATGGTATCCATATTTTGTATTGATCAAATAAGGAATTACCCTGGAACTAATGCCATTAGACACAGACTCAATCCTAAGGCCAACTAAGGAGGAAAAACAACACACACTAATTAATCTAGGAGTCAATCATGCAAACAAACCTTCTCACAAAGAAGCACTAGTTGGTGATGGAATCCAACATCGCAGGATCGATGCGCGAAGGGGCTGAGTTTTGGCGAGTGGGAAAGTTACGTTGACAACTTGCTTAATGAACTAATGCCTTGGTGCAAGTTACCTTGCTGAGCAGTGGGAAACCCTCCAATGAGTCTGAGTGAGTCTAGCCAACGTCGATCCCAGGTACAACACCACCTTCCCTGTGTTGTCATCTTGGGTAGGAAGTCTAAAAGATTGTGGCCTCTATGGTACCACCTACTATATCAAAGTAGAGGAGGGACAATCAAAAATCGACACCAAGACCAACAAAGCAGGGTTGATTATTCTGTTGGCCCCAATGCGACCTCCTGCTTGACCCTTGTGTTAGAAGGGCTTCCCAAATTCAATGATATAACAATTGGATTTCACTCCCTAACTCCAAGCTTTATGTTTGTTTAGCAATTTTGGAAAGTTATTCTCACAATCCTATTCCAATGCTCTACACCTAAGCTAAGATGGGTTTGAAGAGCCCTATAAAAGTTGCTAGATAAATTTTCATTAGCGCTTGATTTTAGGTTGGTGTTACTCAAAGGAGTGGTCGTGAAACTGATGGTGTTTCGATTCGACTCTTTAAACCATGCAAGAGGAAAATGAATTGCAAGAATTTCAACTTCGATGAAAACTAGCTATGGGAAGGAGCAAGAGGTTTTAAGCAAATAAATAATTTCTTGATAGATTACTCTGTGTGCACTGCTAATGACAAAAAGTATGAGCTAATTATCCAGATAAATGGAAACAAAATGACCCAAATTTTAAAAATACCATGCAAATGTCATAGTTCACTTAGTACACCTATACAACATTGAATCAAATGTCATCATTTCTAACATATTAAACTTTTATGATTATAGAGACCACCATACACATCTTAAATACTCATAAGGATCAATGTAGATGAATTGCAGTATCATCCCAAGAATCAAAATATTTATTTCTCATTTCCATTCAAATTTTGAGTTTATGTACTTAATAATTTGAAGGTATCAACCCTTATCAAAGAACACAAGGATCCTATGGTTTTGAGAAACATGATTCATGGAGATATGATCATCACATAATCTCATATAAAATGAAATTTGGGTTTGTTTGAGATGTTGGTGATTCCTTTTGGCCTCACCAACACCCCTAGTACATCAAATACTTCTTAATTATGATATCTTTTGGTGTTACCTCGGATGTCTGGTAGTCATATATCTAGATGATATTCTTATTTTTAGCTGCACATGGGTTCAGTACTTGCATCTTGTTCATCCAATGCTAGAATTATTGCATAAGCATAAGTTATAGGTCAAAAGGAAGATATATCCTTTTGACCAGACCTCGCCGAGATACCTTTGGTTTCTCATTGATTGAGAAGGTATCCATGCTAATCCAGCCAAAGTGAAAGTATTGACCACATGGTCCACCCCTGCCATGGTAAACAATTTAAAGATTTTTCTAGGTGGTCTTAATTTTTATCAATGTTTCATCAACAAATTCTCCCACATTTCACACCCCTTGCATCAATTATCAAATCGACGGGCTTTCACATCCTCCCATAGTTGTTGATGAGAGATTTCAAAGGCTACACACCATCTTATTCTACAACTCCAGCTTCGCATTTACCTTATTTAAATCAACCCTTCAAAGTTGAGATAAATGCTTCTCATTATGTGATTGGTGTTGTACTTAAACATCAAGGTCACTCCATTTCATATCCCCCTAATTATTTACCCTTAGAAATGGGTCGGAAAAAGTTTTAATTTCATTAGGTCTCATGTCACCTTCATTATGGGAACAAATTCAAGGAAAATATTTTTGAAATATGTTGTTCAACTTTTGGAACTATCCTTAATTGGACTATTTTCTTATATCTACATGCTATAAGGGACCTTTTTGAATCTTAAAAACCATGTCAAAGTCAAGGTCTTGTATATCACCCCCTTATCAACTAAAATATTATTGAACCATCTTGATTCTTAAAACCACCTAGAGTTCACTACATATATACCCTTACATGCCCAACATAACAACACCATCTCTATGAATTTTACAAGTGATCAATTTTATGTTGTATGGTATCCCACTAATTATTTACCCTTAGAAATGGGCCAGGAAAAGTTTTCATTTCATTAGGTCTCATGTCACCTTCATGATGGGAACAAATTCAAGGAAAATATTTTTGAAATATGTTGTTCAACTTCTGGAACTATCCTTCATACTAATGGTCACCTCATTGCTTTACATTCTTAGCCAAAATAGCCACTATACACATTCTTAGCATAAGAATAAATTATCATCCCTTCACTCTTGGTCCTTGGCTTGATTGAGATATCAAATTCCTTCTTATCCACTTTAGTAGTAAGAGTGGAAATCCATACCTCATATTAGCTATCAATTAGGATTTTCATATCTCATATTTGATACAAAAGTGTCACACTTTGATGGATTTCCATATTGTGGCCAATGGAGTGGTGTTAAATACATGGCACCATTGGAACAAAGAAAAAATGAATGCAAATAGATGGAATATGTACGCAAATGAGTAACCAATCAATGAATTCAAATGTGCTCTCAAATCATGATGCATTATGACAAAAAATTGAATCTTTAAGATAATTATGTCTTGCATAAATATACATATCTACTCATGGGCATAACGTGGGTCTATAGAGAACCTATTGTATTTGATTAATCCATATTTGGGATGACTTCATACAGGAGGAAAATAGGAACAATTACCTCTTCAATTTTCTGGACTGAATCTCAATATGCAAGTTAGCACTACTTGCATATTGTCAAGAGAATGATGTTGGAGGGATTGTAGGATTGGAACCATCATTTCCTGATGTAGCTTGTTCTTCATTATTTCCTACACTATATATAACAGATCTTAAGTTGAATTTTTACTTACAAAGCATACTCCCATGTAATGTATACACATGAACTAGCAAAAAAGTGGGTCTACATGCATGAATCCTTGTGAAAGGTGATATGGGGAGGCATCTTAGTGTCAAATGCTTAGATAAATAGGTCAATATGGAAACCACAAGGTACAAATCCAAGAAATTAGTTAGAGAAAGAAGGCATAGTTCAAATAGAATGATTAAAAGGAATTAGCATGGACCCAAAACCCTTGCACACACCCCAAAAAAGGGAATTAATCAATGTCTAGAGGGAGTGCCTGGCTTGATGAAGTCAAAAGGGGTATCAAGTGGCAGATTGGACTCTTTCTAGCCATGAACTAAGGATAAAATAAAAATTAGATGAGGAACACCCCATGTAAAAGGGGTTATAATAATTTATTAGCACACATGCTTGAGGAATGCCCTAGCTAAGGAGAGGACACATGACAACTAAACCATAAGAACATGGTTTAAAGTTCATCTTGGAAGGAATGATCCACCTTATAAGGCAATATAAAATGATTGTATGGCATGATCAAGGATTATGTATGCAAACAAAGAGGATCGCTCCACTATCTCGAGGTTTGAATTCTTATTTTAAGGAAGGAACATGTTAGAAGAGCATGGTTTGAGGAAGCACTTCAAAGGAGAGTGATGTGTGGCAGCAAAGACTTTGTCAAACCCTACTTTGAGCATCTCTCCACCTTTATTGAGGAGTTCCCAACTTTGAGGGGGTTTTCTTGGAGTTAATTTTGGATCTTGAAGAAGTTTAATAATATTTTATTTTATTCTGATACATTGCACATATACTCCTCTTTATTTCTATTTTACATATAATTTTTTTTATGTCTATGATTGTTTTCCTTAATCTTTCCAATGACTAGGCAAGTGCCCTTGGTATTTGTCTTAATCCATAGTTAAAGGACATCCTTGAAGAGGTTATTCCTTCTTATTATGTGATCATGATCCCAAAAGGGGGAAATAAGAATGTTCCTCTTCATTTGAGCCAACCCCTCTCCTCTTGAATCGTTCGACCCCCTTGTATGCTTCAATAGCCTCACAATTGTGAAATTAAGAAAGGTGCAATTCTATGTGTATCTCAATAAACATCGAGGGGATGACTATGTTAAAGATCTAAGATTAATCCCCATCAACAAACTTTATATGCACATAGGATCTTGAATCCAAAGAAACTGATATGACGTCCTCATCCTTACGTTTCCTTGGCTTTCCCACTAGTTTTTTGGAATCCTTTAAGCATTGTTGGTCTAGGCTAACATAGTGCCTCGGAGGGATTTCTCTCTACCACTATTGTCTTCCTTCTCCCATAAGAAAATTATGTTGGTGTGATCCATATTTTTAAAAGTTGGATCTCAATGCAAAAAAATCATTTTAGGAAGGAAGGCATGATGACCGTCTTCAGATTGATCAAAATGGAATGCTTAAGGGGGTTGAGATTCTTGGTGAAGTAGATCCTTCCTAAATGCATTAACATGATGGAAGAATTCTCAATGTGCCTAGCCATTATGCATGCTAACAACCACCCTCCCAAACACAAGTGAGAAAACATCATCAACTCAAGTCTAGTTGATTCCATCACTCTAATTTCAACATGTGAGGTTGGGGACATGTGTAGTTTGTCCATCATAATGTCTGTCATTTCCCCTTTTTGGATTACCCATGGATTTGGATACACAAAGTATCATTGGATTTATTTACAATGTGAAGGTTTTCCAAATCAATTGGACAATAATGAAAGTGAATGATGGTAACAACCACTCATCGTCCTCAAGCGTGCTCACAGTGTTCCCTCTAGCTCAGTCTCCTCAGTCCTCTATGACTTCTGTCTCCTCCAATGCCATGCCCTATATCTCCTTCTCTGGTGTTCCCTCACTCAGATCTTAGGGTTTGGGAAGTTACTCGCAGTGTGCTCTCCTCTGCTCTCCTCAACTCTCCTTGGCTTACCTCTTCTACTCTCCTCGACTCTCCTCATCTAATCTCCTTGTGTGGTCTCCTCATTTTCTCTCCTCACGCACACACAGGTTTGAAATGTAAGTTGAAAGTTTATGAAATGTAATTTTTTTTTTTTGGTTTGGATTATTATATATAATTAATATATATTATAATTACATATAATATATATTATAATTATATATAATTTAAATATTATATAATTGATGTATATTATAATAATTAATATATTATATATTTAATTTCCATGCATGGTTTGTGATTCCCAAAAACAAATGTTATTGCCTAATTTTCTCAACTATGCCCTTATCTCTACAGGTAAAATATTCCCTATGCATGACATGTAATGGCTTGTGGGGCCACACATGACCCATGAGTGCCAAAGACAAAATTCATGGCATAAGATCTTAGAATTTGGCATTGGACCATGGCATAGGCATTGAGAACCATCATTAGTGTGACAATATTTGAAACGCTGATCATATCTCACTTGTAAGCTAAAGATTCCTAATGTAAGGCATGTGTGGTGGTTTGGGGTACTTATGTATCTAATTACTACACAACTATCCCACACAACCACAGAAATAAATTCTAACGCACCTATAAACATAAGCATCAATGCATCTAACCTATTTACTTACCCACACATCTAATCGATGCATCTTGTTGATGACCATTCTCCTCTCAGAAAAATAGTTAAACATGTGTTAATTAGACCGAGTAGGTCCAAGGGGGATATGGTTTAATGTGTTAATAATCACCTAACCTAGACCTTGAATCTACACCCCTAACCTTCTAAATCATCGACCCATAAGCCACAACCCTTCTAAAGATGCAAAGTGATTTATTTCCATTCCTTTGCATGTCAAACTGAAGAAATTCAACCAAGCGTGGGTAAACGGTGGGAGTAACTATGACTCTCTTAAGGTAGCCAAATGCCTCGTCATATAATTAATGACGTGCATGAATGGATTAACGAGATTCCCCACTATCCCTAGCTACTATATTCTAGGTGGGGAAAGAAGACCCTGTTGAGCTTGACTCTAGTCCTAACCCATTCATAGTTTGGGAAAATTAGGGCATAGTTTGGGAAAATTAGACCATAAAATTTGTCTTTGAGAGTCACAAACCATGCATGGTGTCTCGAACTCTCACCTCACAAGCCCTACATAGGGAATCTTTGGCATGTGAGTAAGTACTTGTGGTGCCCATTTTAAGACATGTCATAGTAGGGAAGGTTTTTTGGGCCTAGTCCATGGTCTAAAGTTATAATATAAGATCTGTAGTCCATAACATTTTCCTTTAGGGTTCATGAACCATGCATTGGACCATAATCCAAAATTCAAGCCCTATATGGGAAATTTTTGGCTTGTAAGTGGGATATGGTGGCCATTTTGAGATTTGTAACATCAGGGTCGATGTTCCTTTAGGCCTAGTCCTTAGCCTAGGGTCTAAGGTCATACTAATTAGCGATCAATATCAATATGGATCATGTTTAGTGACCTAAACTACCACATAGACCCTATATAGGGTATATTTAGCTTATAAGTGAGATATGGTCACCATATTGAGGATTGGTGCATTGGGGATGACTGTTCGTGCCCATGTAATAGTTGAAAGCCAAAAGATAAGGTCTAAGGTCATAAAATTTGTCTCTAAAATCTCATGGACATCATGTGTGGTCCCTTAAGCCATCAAACATGTCCTAAATAGGGAATATATGGTTCATGAGTTCAATATGGTGTATGTTTTAATGTTTGGTGCTCTAGGCAACATACAACATACAAAGGCAACATACAAAGAATCTTTGTCTTATGAACAAGATATGGTACTATCCATTTTGAGGTTTGGCATATAGATTGTTCTTATATACTACACTCCATTGCACCATATAAGCCCTACATAAGGAATCATTGTTCTAATTGGTTAAATGTAGTGGTGATAATTGCATGCTACCTTGTATTATCTTGGATAAACCCTTGTTTTGAAACCCTAGGGAGATTTGTAGTGGACCACCTCCCCTTATTGACGTAGTACTCTTGTAGGATCCTTGCAGAGATAAGAGTCTTGAAATCTACCAAGATCCTACCATTCAAATAATTCTTGGGCCATAAGGGCCATCATTTTGACACCTATTCCTTCAAATTTGGATTGTATTCCACCCCCGAGAAAAACATTCTATCTACAAAGCATGTCTTATATTTTAGGGACATATATATGGCTTATTAGCCCCAAAATCATTGATAATAAGATAAACCACTATTTTTTGGCCCAAACCATTTCTTGGACCACAAGAACCATCCGTGTTACATCCTAACCTTGAAATTGGGTTCATTTTCTCTTTGTAGGGAAAATATTGCACCATCCTATCCTGTAGATATTTTTGCCCCGGTTCCAATGAGCTATTACACTAAGGTGTTTCTCCAAGAAATATGCCTTGATCCAATCAAAGAACCACCTATTTCACTTGTTTAAGCAATATCTATTGATTGAATATTTCACATGCATGCTTGGAATTTGAATAAAGATAATGATGGTTATGTTTATATTTTGCAAGCTAGTGATGAAGTAGTCATTTCAGTGATGTATGATTTTGATCTAATTGAACTAGTTGAAGTATCTGGGATAGATTCAAATGCACAAGCATATGATATTTTGATGGATAAGGTAGTATAGGCATACCAATTAAGGGAAGGTGGTAGGGAACCAACATTGCTATTAAATTGGTTTGTCACCACCAAATTTATTTGTTAGAGTGAGAAGGACATGGTTGAGAGTACATTTAATTCTATTTAATACTTAGCATGGTAATAAGAGGTTAACAATATCATAGTTAAAAATTAAGTTATCTAAGGATGAAATAACATTCTATTACATCTCAACAGTAAAACATCAAATCTATTTACTAGTAGTATGCAGTACTATAAAAAAAATGAATATTTATTACAAATAAATAACTTTTTTCTTCTTCTTTGTCATAAACTTATTATCCAATAACCCTAGAACATGATTAATGTATATACTTTAATATAAGGTTTATATATTAGTTTACTAATCAAATATCTAGTAATAAACATGAACAACATTCGACAAATTATTGTTTCCACTGATAGAAGTTAGAACTCAACGTGAGACCACATACATACACGTTAATGTACATGATTACCTCATCACCCTATTCAAAGTGATTAATTAACTCTATGTGTTTTAGATAGTCTTTCCATATTTCAATGGTATGTTAATGATAACATTGTGTTGGCACAAGGGTAGACCTAGGGTTCAACGCTACAAAAAAGCACCAACAAAACCCTAACTACTGGCCCTTTCAGCAACACCTGCGAAGCAGATGAAGTCTCACCCGAGGTAGAGGCAGGGGTGGTTGCAGAACTCAAGTTTCTGCAACCTTAGCTGGGACACAAATATGTGATTATAATACTTAATACAACTCTTAGCACCATCAGTTCCTTAATATGTAATCACTATTCACTTCGTTGATACAACAGAGCTTCACAGTATTCACATCAATCTATAGTATTCAAGCACTTAGCATATACAAATGATCATAATGAGCATATGAAGCACTAAACATGACTATCTATATTAGATCTAACATTCTCACATATGATAAGAAAAAAGCATAAATATATATATCTAAACATATCAGAGCACTTAGCATATAACATATGAACACATCAAGACAAAGCACAAAGCACACAACACAGTGTTTATGTGGTTCACCCCCACCCTGGGGCTACGTCCACCAACTCTTCTTCTTTATTGTCTTCAATCAATCGGTTACAAACACAGAGACTCAAAACCCTTACTCCGCGCAGGACATAAGATTTGTGCAGCTCGCTAGATCCTTCTTCCTTGTGCTACAACACAAAGCCTTCTACAGTGTCTCACAGGGACTAGTAATCAACTCTGCAAGTCTTACACAGGATGCACAAAGCCTTGATCACACAGATTCAACTCTTGGCACTTCGCCTACATCACATAGATGTCGATTTCACTGCTTCTCTATATGGCCTAGACATCTATATATACATATGAAATAGGCCTAAACATGGGTAAACCCATGGGCCGACATCCCCTTCCCGTTACATATTCTCAAAAACCCAAAAAGGGGCCCAAAAGGGGGCTGAGATCCCATGATCTCTGCTTCATCTTGCGCTCCACCTTCGACAGGCTGTCGAAGTCTCAGAATAGGTCAACATGACCAAGAAACTCCCAAAACTTGGTTAAGGGCCAACAGGCCCCCAACACTCACCTGTGACTCGTCCCGAGTCACTCTGGTCTGAGAAATTCTTCCTCGAATGCCTCAAGCTTGGCTTGAGCTGCTTCGACTTGCTGCTTTGATGTGGCCTCTTGTTCAATGAAATCCTGTATTACTGCATCATTCACTAGTCCTTCTAGGCGTTGTTATGCTGTGAGGACGACCTATTCTAGCTCTGCTCCCTGAATCTCAATCTCTGTAAACAACAAGCATGCCTTATCTTGCACAGGTTGAAGTCGTTGAGTGACTTCCATCACTTTTCTTTGAAGCATATGGATATGCTACTGAGCTATACGTTGTTCATGAGACCTCTTCATTCTGTCTACAACGGACAAGGCCTTCAGCTGCGCCTGTAGTGTATTTGCGTGCTGCTTCACTTCCTGGAGCTGTGACTCCAACGCCTATAACTCTGGATTCTCAGTGAGGTTTTCATATGTTTGAGCGCTCTGGTTACTCAGCTGCTTGCACTCTGAGGCAAGAGATTTTAATCTGTCAAATGTGTTGCGGGCAGTGGCTTCCCTTTGGTCTCGTATGTCTTAAGGGGTCTCGGGCACAATGCATAGCTCTAAGTCTGCTATGCGCTACTGGAGTTGTTGGATTACGTCTTCGAGTTGTACCACCTACTGTGGAACTTGTTCTTCGGCCTTTACTTCAATGACTGTCACAGAGCGAAGTGCTCTATGGACCATCTCCTCTACTTCGAGTTGCTCTGTGAATGACTGTTCTTTTTGTTTATGCAGCTAGGATTTTTCTATAGCGAACCTCTCTTACAGAGTAAGCTTCTCCCGTTCAGCAGTACTGAGCTGCTCTAGAAGGCCTTCCTATGCTTGTGCCAAAGTCTAGGTGGCTTGCATTGTTTCCTCCCATGCTCGTCGAAGGCGAGCTTCGACTGTATCAATGATCCGATGGAGTTGAGATGGCTCATCTCCTATTTCTGGTGTTCCTGCCGATAAAGGTGCAGTAGAATCTACGCAGTTGGACCATAGTGCCTGCTGCACTTCTTGAAGTTCAACCTTGATCCGACTGAACACCTCATCCTGCTTAGCTTCCTGCTTCTCTGCTATCTCCAACTAAGCATCATTCAGTGCTGCGATGATGAAGTCGAAGTCATCTGAGGTGAAGGTGGTCTCAAACTTAGTCCTAGTTGCTTTCGGTTTCTTCCTTGAGGAAGGTTTTGGAGGGGAAACCTTCCTTTTCTTTGAGGGGTTGTCCTCGTTTCTAGGCGACGTAACCTCACCTTTATTCTGTTCCACTTCTGTGTCATCCATCTCTTCACCATCACCTCCTCACTCAGGTGACATAGAAGCAGTCTTCCCCGAGGTACTGTGGACATCTTGGGCTTCTTCATTTTTGTTGGTCTTGCTCGGTCCAGGTGCATCCGTCGCATTTTTTGGACTATCAACATTGGACATCTCTACAGGGTTCGCTGGAAAGAGGAGGTCTACCGACCATTCCTTGGTAATCTCTTCCAAGTCATCCTCCATCAACTTGTAGTATGACTGCAGCTGTTGTTTATGCTCATCAGCGCACACTGTGATATAGATGAAATGGCAGTCCACGTTGAATTTCATCAATGGCCTAAACCTGTGGAGTGTGTTCGGGGTTATATAAGGCTCGGATTGGATAGCGGTCTTCAGCTAGGTGTAGTAAGTGTGGAAGACGACATTCGATTGCCACTGCTTATTCAGATCATTGGAGTACCACAACATACTGAACTTTGTGGCCATTGGTTCAAAGGGCTCGATGTCCGAGAAGGTCGCACCTTCCGGCATCTCCCAGGCGATGAACGCTATTAATATGAGAAGCCAACTAAAGTGGAACTCATATCCTTGGTCTTGCGCTTCCCTGCAGTCCAATTCTAACTGGTTCACCAAGTACTTCGCCCAATTCATGTGTAGGCCCTCCGCGCACTTCCCTACGAGGTCGACTACAAATCTAGCTACTTGGGTGGGCCGGTTCTTGTGAACTTATTTCCCTACAATCAGTTGATAGGATAGATGCATTGTGCCGCTCTAGATAGAGGCTACCTTGTAGCCTCACGTGCTCTTCTCTACATCTCCTTAAGTATCCTTTATCCTTTGGGCGAGAGCACGATCTGCGGTCTTTCCAGGGTAGAAATCCTGTGGGTCGGGGCCTTGCATGCTTAGCCCTGTGATCCTATTGATCAATGTCGGATCCACTGTAATGCGGTGGTTCAACCACAAATAACCTCCTTGATAGAAATATAATAGTAATTTGACGCATGCATTCACCTCCTGGTGTCGCCCAAAGTGTGGAATATTCATAACATTCAGTAGGGTGGACTGCGCAAGGTTCTGGGTCCATGACTGAGGGGTAATATTTGAGTTCTTTCCTTTGGTTCTTTTCAAATACTTATGCGGGACGAGCATGCTGTAAACCTTCCTGTCGTTGAGGTTGAAGTCACTAAAATTCAACGCTGCGAGCTTATCCTGGTCAACACGAACTACGCACACCTATTTCGGAAGGTGCGCAATGACCAACGCGTATTCAAAGTCTCTAGGCACACTATCTCAATTTATTGTGCCACTCAGAGGTGGCAGATAGGCGATTAAAATGCTCGGAATCAGCTTGGCATTTGCAATATCGTCTCTGTGCTTCGTTCGTTTCTCATCAGCTGGTCGGGATGGTTCGGCTCGAGCATTGGACAGAGAGGCCTACAGTCCTCTCATCGAAGATGCTTGTACATATATAGACATTCCTCTCTCCGAAATGACTCTTTCAGTCATCAAGTCGAGGAGAACCTTAGACACTGCACTGAAATACTAGCAAGGGCACAATGATCATTGCATGTAATTCGTTCAGTCTGCGGGCTTCAAAATCTCAATTAGCTAAAGTGTTCTCCATGCATGGCGTGAAGGGATAAGTAGGCAACTTGGAAATGGTTTGCGTGCAATGGTTATGAGCCCCTATTAACTCTTGTTTGATCCTTTATGGTGCGGTCCAATGGTTTGATGAGGAACCTTTATTTATTTTCTATCCGTTCGGAGCGGAATTCGAACGGATATATTGGGTCCAACGACTATATTGCTTCGCCATGGCGAAGTGTCATGTGTCATTGTTCTGATATCCCGATGAAGCTCCAATTCTACAAATTTTCTCTCAGTGAAGTTCCCTCTGGAACCTTCTGCAACTTAGCTCTCTTCTTACTTTGTTTCCTCGCCTTCTTTCCGGTGAGCTTCGTTTCGGTAGTTCTTTTTCCATTCTGATTCTTGTTTTCTTTTAACATAGTCACTGTGCACTATTGAGATTCTTTCCTAGGACTCAGGGTTAATACCTTTTCTTTGACTGGGATAGGTACTTCAGTCTTCCGGGAGTCTTTTGATGTTCCTACAACTTCGAGATCAAGGTTGCTAGTGTCAAATAACTTCGATCTGTTCTCCTATTCTTCAATTAATTGTGCGATCCTTTTAGTCATGAAATCTTTTAAGTCTTGCTTCTTCTCCTCCAAGGCTTCTTCCTCTTCCCTTCGTCTAGCTTGAGCTCTGTCAATCCAAGGTTTTCCCATTAACATGGTAAATGGGGCACTGCCTTCAATAAACTTAATAATTTCAAAATCTTCCTCTGTCGAAGTTCCATTGACGGTCATAGGTATTTGAGCGAGCCTCCCATATAAGTTTACCAGCTTTCCTCTGAATAACCCTATTTCTCCTAGTGAAGGGATCATAGCAGGCCTTCCTATAACTTCCCAAGTTCTTTCTGTTATGATATTCACTTGTGTTTCCTCATCTAGAACACATTCAATGTCGAAGTCCCCTATTCTTGCTTCAAGGCACTCCTGGTCTTTAAAAATCTCTGATAGTCTAACATGTCGATGGTCATCCAAGGTGTCTTTCATCTGTAGTAATACCTTCTCTGATTCTTTCTGGGGTTCTGCTATAGCCTTAGTTTATGGATCTGACTTAGGTTTTTCTTGTCTTATGTTCATACTTTCAAGTTTAGCAATCATTCTGGGGCAATCCAACACTTCATGGTCCATAGCCTTACAACAAAGACAACTAGGTCTTCTTCCAGGGCATTCCTTAGCCAGATGTCCTGGTCTTATGCAACTATAACATAAGGTTAATCCTCTCTTTCTTTTAAGTGATCCCCAGCCCCTTCTGTACTGCACACTAGGATCATATGAGCTAACCTGCAACAAATTCTTTCTAGGATCCTGCATCCATTTGTTAGTCCAAACATCTTTTCTATGCATAGGTATAACATATCTTTCATGATTCTTATCAGATCTATTCAAATCAAACCTTCTTTTATCTATAAGTGCCCTAGTTTTCAGGCTAGGAAAAAATCTATCAATCATACCTATATCCATACTCTAGAAACAAAAATTTCTACTTATCTTACTTCTACAGAGCACACAGCTTCCAGATCTAAATTTTTTAACTATTCTTACCTTTATCAGAGCACAAAGCCTGCAAATCTTACCTCTTTTAATAAAAAATTCTTACTTTTACCTTTCTTAGAGTGCCAAGCGTTCATATCTTGCTTCTTTCCTTCATATATGGTCTTATTTCTTTAGATCGGGCTTCTTTCTTTCAGATTTGACCTTCTTTCTTTAGATGGAGATTCTTTTTTTCAGATCTGACCTTCTTTCTTTAGCACATAACTTTATAAGTCAAGTAGAATACTGCGCACTAGGGAAACAAATCTACGCACAAAGATTTCACAGTTTAAGGATGGATCTTTGCACAAAGCTTCTTCTTTCTCAGTTCCCAACAATCACAGTTTCAGGTCCCGGCAATGGAACCATTTGTTGGCATAGGGGCAGACCCAGGGTTCAACGCTACAACAACGCACCAACAAAACCCTAACTACCAGCCCTTTTGGAAACACCTGCGAAGCAGATGAAGTCTCACCCGAGGTAGAGGCAGGGGTGGTTGCAGGACTGAAGTGTTTGCAACCTTAGCTGGGACACAGATATGTGATTATAATACTTAATACAACTCTTAACACCGTCAGTTCCTTAATATGTAATCACTATTCACTTCACTGATACAACAGAGCTTCACAGTATTCACATCAATCTATAGTATTCAAGCACTTAGCATATACAAATGGATCATAATGAGCATATCGAGCACTAAACATGACTATCTAGATCAGATCTAACATTCTCACATATGATAAGCACAAAGCATAAATAGAGCTATCTAAACATATCATAGAACTTAGCATATAACATATGAACACATCAAGGAAAAGCACAAAGCACAAAACACAGTGTTTACGTGGTTCACCCCCACCCCGAGGCTATGTCCACCAACTCTTCTTCTTTATTGTCTTCAATCAATCGGTTACAAACACAGAGCCTCAAAACCCTTACTTCGCACAAGACAGAAGATCTGCGTAGCTCGCTAGATCCTTCCTCCTTGCGCTACAGCACAAAGCCTTCTACAGTCTCTCACAGAGACTTGCACTCAACTCTGCAAGTCTTACACATGATGCACAAAGCCTTGATCACACAGATTCAACTCTTGGCACTTAGCCTACATCACATAGATTCTGATTTCACTACTTCTCTATATGGCCTAGACATCTATGTATACATACAAAATAGGCCTAAACATGGGTCAACCCATGGGACGACATCCCCTTCTCGTTACATATTCCCAAAAACCCAAAAAGGGGCCAAGATCCCATGATCTCCGCTTCGTCTTGCGCTCCACCTTTGACAGGCTGTCGAAGTCTCAGAATAGGTCAACATGACCAAGAAACTCCCAAAACTTGGTCAAGGGCCAACACATTGTGTTTGGTAAAGTATTTCAATTTTAAGATTCAAACTAATCTAAGAAATGATAAATACAACTAAAAGATAAGGATTTTTTATTATGATTAAGTGCCCATAAGTTCATAGGAATATTTTTTTATTTATCAATTCAAAATAACACTAATTTATAGTCATTAAGACTAATACAATATGTAATATCTTTGATGTTTTGGTTGTTCCCTTAAAACCCAACTGGTGCTTCGTGGTCTTGAGAGATGGATGGTTCAGATGGGGATGGGTAGGGGGGTTGTAAACCTCCTCCCAATGAACAAGCCATATATTTTCAAGCCATGGTTTTGGCCTCAATAAAAAACACTAAGTCCCAACCTTCATGTGTTTTGAATAAGTTGGAAGAAATGTCAAAGTTTAAATTTCCGTCGACCTCATCCTGCTGAAAGGCCTTAACTTTAGGTAATTGTGGGTTAGTTGGGAAGTTCATTGGGATATAGTCATCCTAAACCACTTCTTTTGTGGTCGTGGTTTTTTTCCTTCCTCTTTGAACTTAAGGAGAGAGATCTGATCTTCTATATTGGTGCTTACATTATAGGAGCAAGGGGAATGGAATTGGAAAAATGGACACCATATTTCAATCCGTAAAATGATGTCCCTTCAATAGTTCCAATACAAATTTTCTATCATATTCCCTTGAAATAAACATCATTTAACTATCAAAGAGTGGCTTTTTATTCATTAACTCTATATATTTATCAAGGCATGTATGGAGTTCTTCTTTCTATTCTTATGTTATTTGGGGAATTTTGTCCATAAAGGTTACATATGAGGGGTAAAGGATTTAAAAACAAAATAAAAATTGTCTCCAAGCTTAATTTTTTTTTAAGAAAAACACATATATTGCATGGGATCACCATACCAACCAAGTTATGAACATGTAACTTAAAAGGGTCAAGACCTCCTAAAGATTTTAATCACCTTATAACTCCTAATAAATATTCCCTAGTCTTTTCCTTATTTATAACATTTCCTCTTATAACTACATCTCATTATCGAAACATTTGTTTATTTAAAATAAAGAGTAAAAATGGGTTCAACATAGAAAGAGGTTCTTGGCAAGGGACACATGGGGATTAAAAAGAGACATTGAAACTACTAAAGATTCTTCCTTTTGATTCTCCTCTCTTGGAATAAACTTTATGTTAAAATATTTGAAACCCTTTATCAAGTCCCATACCCTATGCACATATGCTTTTAAACAATCCGTTTTAATGATACATATTATCTTAACTTAGTTGAAAACTAGCAATGAATCTCCCATTACAATGAGGTCTCGAACATCCATTTTTTGGGATAGAAATAGTCCTTAAATTAGCACCTCATAAATTATCCCTTAAACAAGTGGGTGTGTGAGTCAAATTTGAGTCCACAAACACTCCCATATCATTAAGGCATGCGAATAGTCTATTCATGTCAAATTTCAGTGCATACAGAAACAATTTGAAAAAAATTCAATGTTGACCCCATTCACAGGTCATCATTGCCCATGTCTAGTCCTAGTACAATGTCTTTTCGTTGTTCCTTTTAAAATTCGTTCGATAATGCACACGTTCCCGCATCTAGTACTGCAAGGGCATATTTTTATGGTGTTTATTAAACAATGAACGAAAAAAGAGGGATTTTTCATCACAACTATGACACACATACATTGTATATATATTAATGTAGAACCTGGAAGAAAAATGAAGAAAGGCTGATGCAAACTTAAAACTTGTGTCAACCAATTTCTGTACTTTGAAAGAAAAATATGGATTATGGTTTACATGATGAATTGATGATGGAAACAAGTGGGTGTGTGAGTCAAATTTGAGTCCACAAACCCTCCCATGTCGTTAAGGCATGCAATTAGTCTATCCAAGTCAAATTTCAGTGCATACAGAAACAGTTTGAAAAAATTTCAATGTTGCCCCCATTCACAGGTCACTGTTGCCCATGTCTAGTCTTATTACAATTTCTTTTCATTGTTCCTTTTAAAATTTGTTCGATATTACACACGTTCCCTCATCTAGTACTACAAGGGCATATTTTTATGGTGTTGATTAAACAAAGAACGAAAAAAGAGGGATTTTACATCACAACTATGACACATATACATTTTATATATGTTAATGTTGAACTTGGAAGAAAAATGAAGAAAGGCTGATGCAAACTTAAAACTTGTGTCAATCAATTTGTGTACTTTGAAAGAAAAATAGGGTTTATGGTTTACATGATGAATTGATGATGGAAACAAGTGGGCGTGTGAATCAAATTTGGGTCCAAAAACCATCCCATATCGTTAAGGCATGAAAATAGTCTATCCATGTCAAATTTCAGTGCATACAGAAACAATTTGAAAAAATTTCAATGTTGGCCCCATTCACAGGCCACTGTTGCCCATGTCTAGTCCTAGTACAATGTCTTTTCATTGTTCCTTTTAAAATTCATTCAACAGTACACATGTTCCTGCATATAGTACTACAAGGGCATATTTTTATGGCGTTGATTAAACAATGAACGAAAAAAGAGGGATTTTTCATCACAACTATGACACACATACATTGTATATACGTTAATGTAGAATCTGGAAGAAAAATGAAGAAAGGGTGATGCAAACTTAAAATTTGTGTCAACCAATTTGTGTACTTTGAAAGAAAAATAGGGTTTATGGTTTACATGATGAATTGATGATGGAAACAAGTGGGTGTGTGAGTCAAATTTGAGTCTATAAACTCTCCCATATCGTTAAGGCATGCAAACAGTCTATCCATGTCAAATTTCAGTGCATACATAAATAGTTTGAAAAAATTTCAACGTTGGCCCCATTCACAGGTCACTGTTTCCCATGTCTAGTCTTAGTACAATGTATTTTCGTTGTTCCTTTTAAAATTCGTTCGAAAATACACATGTTCCCACATCTAGTACTGCAATGGCATATTTTTATGGTGTTGATTGAATGAAAAAAGAGGGATTTTTCATCACAACTATGACACACATACAATGTATATACGTTAATGTAGAACCTGGAATAAAAATGAAGAAACGATGATGCAAACTTAAAACTTGTGTCAACCAATTTGTGTACTTTGAAAGAAAAATAGGGTTTATGGTTTACATGATGAATTGATAATGGAAACAAGTGGGTTTGTGAGTCAAATTTGAGTCCAGAAACCCTCCCATATCATTAAGGCATGCAAATAGTCTATCCCTGTCAAATTTCAATGCATACAAAAATAGTTTGAAAAAATTGCAATGTTGGCCCCATTCACAGGTCACTGTTGCCCATGTCTAGTCCTAGTACAATGTCTTTTTGTTGTTCCTTTTAAAATTCATTCAACAGTACACATGTTCCCGCATCTAGTATTGCAAAGGCATATTTTTATGGTGTTTATTAAACAATGAACGGAAAAAGAGGGATTTTTCATCACAACTATAATACACATACATTGTATATACGTCAATGTAGAACTTGAAAGAAAAATGAAGAAAGGTTGATGCAAACTTAAAACTCATGTCAACCAATTTATGTGCTTTGAAAGAAAAATAAGGTTTATGATACATGATGAATTTCTTGCCACATAACTCATGGGCCAAAGTCCCATGTTTTTAAACAGTTTCAACGAAGATTCTATAGAAATGGCAAGCACGTTCATCAAAACTTCGTTGATGAAATACTATGACAACAATGATGACATCTACAATCATGATGGTATAAAAATGAATGAGCTTCTCTTGGTTTCAAGAATAATTTATCCTCTACTGAACAAGGCCAATCAAGTGAAGGTGGAAGCTCATATGACCCCTCCCCTCCCCCTCACATCACTCTCAATTCCCTAATATCCAATTAATAAAATAGAAAATAATGGAAAGCAACCTAGTAAGATTCATGCATAGAAACTACAAAAATAAAAATTACTGAAGGTAAATGAAATTATCATGTGTTTGTAAATGATATTTTTAGTTTACCATGTACTTTAGTATATTGGTGACTATTTTCAAGTTTCACATAATAATTAATCAACATGTAACATAGGATATAAAAACGTCGCATAAAACTTAAAAACATGTAATTAACCCATGACATAAGTAAATTATTTTAAGAGAATAATTCATACAAATTAAAATATATAGTCACTTACCTGATCCAACTCAACACTTGTATAATCATCCTTATTCTATATCTTCTTCTTCATTGAAATCGACATCTATATCATCATCCGGTTCAAAAACGATGTTGAAAGGATTGATGATATCATCATCATCATCATCAATGTCATTTTCGAGCATATTTTCATCTACATCATCATTAAGAATTGCATTGTCTCCTATGTCTGGAGCATGATCTTCTTCGTCTTCGAACCCACATGATCTTCCAACTCTGTTTGATTTCGGAAATCATCTTCTTCTTGTACATGAGTATACTTAACTGGCCTTCCTCTTGGATCATATCTAACAACAAATGACCAATCTCTCACCTGGAACATTTGAGTAAAAGACATGTTCACATTGGCTTGGAAAAACATACCGATCATGTCCTCTTTCAAACACCGTTGTTTTAATCATCGAAAATCTGTTGGCACACTGAATAACAGTTCTTTCCTCATCGCGTTCATGCATTCGTAACCTATACCATTTGACGTTGAACAAAACTAATTTGAAGGAATTAAAGTCACACTCAAGTATATCATTCAAATACCCATAGTATCTATTTTCAGATTCTCGGGGATGTCTGTCACTCCTAGAGGAAACATTAGTGACCTGGAATACTGTAGTTATCCCACTATCATAATTTTTCCTGGTTTCATCCAACTGTTTGATGCAAAATTTATGACCATTGCACCACATAGCCTTGTGGTGTTTCAACTACAATATGCCATATATGTAAAAGATGCATTGTTAATTGATAAATTAACATATTTATATAACTTGGAAAGTATCAGAAAAAGACAGTACACATGTAGTCACATTAATATAATATAAAATAATTGAATAAAATGGGTGAATTTGCTTGCCTGCCCATTTTTCAAACCATATGCTAAATCAATTTCCCTTTGCGTAACATTGACATCTTCATTACAACGAGCTTCTCTAACCAATTAAGACAATCGTTGCCATGATAACCTACCGCCATGATGTTGTTTACATCTTTCAATCCATACATTCATCCAATCAAGATTGTTTGCAATGTATAAATGCAGTGCATCCCAATCTTGAGCAACTAGATCAAAAAATCATAATTCACCAATATTAAATATTAGTTATAATGTTCATGGTAAATATTAATAATTTATGAAATAACAAATATTAAAATATTAATGAGTATAATCATATACACAAAAAAATGAAAAATTATATGTATTAATATAAATCTCCACAATTATTAATATATTACCTCTCATTTTTTTCATTACCTTTCACCAATAGGTGCTCCCGATCTTCAAAGTTTTTGATAGAGTTCACATCCCAAATGCGATCCACTACATGCTTAGTTGACGCTACCAATTTAGGAATATATTGACTAATATACACCATGGATTTATATACCATATATCCCTCCACCATAGAACCCTCAGGACGTGCTCTTTGTCTAACCAAAGGCTTCAATGATTTCAAGTGCCTCTCCACCATCCACATTGACCTTGTGTGTACAGGTCCACAAATTTCAATCTCCTCAACTTGGTGTATGAGGTAGTGTTCTTGTGCATTGAAAAATGTTGGAGGTATATACTTTTGCATTCACACATTAGCCAGGGAATTTATCTCTTTCAATACTTTATATCATTGTTGGCCCTTGACCAAGTTTTGGAGAACCTTGGTCACGTTTGACCAATTTTGGGACTTCGACAGGTTGGTCGAAGGCGGAGCGCAAGGAAAAGAAAAGATCGCGTGATCTCGCCCCATTTTGTGAGCTTTTTGGGTTTAGGGTTTATATAACGGGTTATGGGATGCCAACCCATGGGTTTACCCATGTTTAGGCCCATTTTGTAATGTATAAATAGATAACTAGGCGATGTAAGAAGGGGCCAGTGTGCTAAGTGGAGAGACCTAGTGGAGAGATCTAGTAGAATCATCTTAGTGCAGAGCTAGAGGCTTTGTGCATACTGTGTGTTAAGAACTTGCAGAGCTAAGTGCAAGTGATTGTAAGAAGCTTGTGTGCAGATTATAAAAAGGCTTTGTGCTTAAACCTAGCTCGAGGAAGGAGGACGTGGCGAGGTGCACGTCGATCTCCTGTCCTATGCGGAGTGGGTTCTTATGGCTCCGTGCTTGTAGAAGATTGAAAGAACACAATAAAGAAGAGAAGAGTTGGTGGATGTAGCCCCACATTGGGGTGAACCACGTATATCCTGTGTTGTGGTTGCTTTGTGCATTATAGTTGTTATGTTATTGATGTGATGTATGCTTAGTGAAATGATATATGTTAGATGCATATGATATAATAGCTTAGTTCTTAGAAATGTGAATGAATGCCAGATTTGATATGTTTCTATGTGCTAAGTGCTTGGAAGTGTTAGATCTGGTTGAATACTACACTGCTCTGTAACTAGGATTTCAATCTACGATGTGAATAAGGGTTAAATGCTGATGAATGTTAACTGCTAAGTGCTTTGTTAGTGTTATAATCACAGATCTGTGTCCCAGCTAGGTTGTAGACACTTGAGTCATGCAACCACCCCTGTCTCTACCTTGGGTGAGACTTCATCTGCTTCGTAGGTGTTGCCGAAAGGGCCAGTAGTTAGGATTTTGTTGGTGCGTTGCTGAAGCGTTGAACCCTGGGTCTGCCCCTGTGCCAAAAATCATTTTCATGGATTTATTTTAGTGACAACCATCTACACGAGATCATGACATAAGAAAATAACATGTTTCAACATAACAATATAATATATTACATTGTAAGTAAAACACATGTCATTAAGTACAACAACAAATTGAAAGAAAATTTTGCATATATATCACAACTCCTTACCTCGGTTATTTGACTAGATCATATATAACTTGTTTGACGTTGTTGTCAAAGTCGTTTGGGAGAATAGAAATAGAACATACTGTAACAAAAAAATGAATCTTTATTTGTTTCGACCAAAGTAGACAAAAAAAAAAAAAACTTGTATACATCCAGATACTTTATCAGTCAATTAGTTGCACAGAGGGGGTCCCTTGTCCCACAAACAAGGGGGTCTCATACACCAATTTTGTGTCTGGCTTGGTCATGACCTTAAAATTAGATTATTATTATTAATTATGCATGTTTAGTGGATGGTTGAAACACGTGCATACTCGCTACTATATCAATTGGTAATTGGGGACATTTAAAGTTGTGGACCACGTGATTTGTTTTACTTTTTATTGATGTTTTTGATATTTGTAAATTTATAATGTTTGTTCCAACACACATATATACAATATCCATATATATTTATTATATAATATATAGGCTCATTTATTATATATATATATATATATATTCACTTTTGATTCTTCATTAAATTTAGTACGATTCATAAATTTTGAGGTGATTTTTGTGTACTGTATGACATGATTTTGTGCGGGAGCTTCTATGGATTACAACTAATTTTAATTGAATTCTTTTGTTCTAATTAATTGTGGTGGACAGATTTAGATTTGAGAGTCAATTTATTTTATGGGAGCATATTTTTATTGTTCGAGAATTCATTGAAATAACATAATTGTAACAATGAACGAAATAAATTGGATTATGATTACGTGGCTGGTATGTGGCGATGTCAAATTGAACATCGTTCTTTTTTCATTTGATCGTGATATAAGATGTTATAACTCACAAAAACGAAGTTCTTCCCAACTTCTTTGTTAAAATGAATAGTTTTAATTGCTTGTTTATTTTTTTAACAGTAGACAAATTTACCTATAACTTGTGTTTGCAAAGTGTCTGCAATACTTGTTGAACAGGCAGAAGGTGTGTTGAGGATTAAAATCACAATGATTAATTCCGCCCGCAAAGGATTGCTAAAGCATTGTTATTTAATTATGATAATAATATAATACTAGTAGCTGGGACCCCCTTGTAGACTAGAGGTGCAAAAATAGACATGTTACACTTACATGTTGTTGTTGTTATGATGTTGCCTACACAGTCCTATGTAGTTGATGATGCAGTCTTGGTCTCATTTGATATGATAAATGGGTGGTTGATGCATTGTGGATAAATGTTGTTGATGTTTACTTATGATACATGGTAGTCCTATGGTTACGAGGATCATGTTGGTTACAAGTGCTTTGTTATGAATGTTTTAACCTTGATTACTTATCCATATATGATCTATGCAAAGGACAATTAAATGAGAGCTAGCTCAAAACAAAAAGAAAGGAACTGTGTGTTAATCCTAAGGCCATGGTAAAAGACTACATATAAATTTCAAATGAATGAATACAAGTGTTGGACCTAGCTATTATACTATGGTTTGGTTAAAGGACTATTTAATTTTTATTAAAAGTTGAACGGAGGCACATATGGTAACGTTGATATATGATTATCGTATGGAGTTATGGAAAGAGGTTGATGTATAGATATCATATATCTTGGGTGGCGCACTATACAATAAATATGGTATCAGATCTTTACAATTGATATTGCATTGAATTTTGGGATTGAATATGGTTTAATGTTAGTGGTGAATGTTACGTTAGTGAGATGTCCCGTACATGGAATTGAATAGGGCCAGGTGAGGAAGCGACGTGCATTTACTGCAATTCACTCCAAACCTCCCTTGAGCCCTTCATCCTAACATTGTTGCATTGTTTCTCTATTGGTTGTGGAAGCTCCACATTTTAAGGATTGGTAGGGGAAAACTCGACCAATTATCCATTGAAGCGTTTTACTCACAGGTATGGCTCTGAGATTTCCATCCATGATGGACTCTCTGTTTTATGAATCAAATGGTGGCTCAGGAATGCATGGAATTTGTGTTTTCTTGAGTTTTTTTACTGTGTGGAAGCATTGTGTTCTAGGTTCTTTGTGGTTACAATGAAATATTGGCATTTGCAAGCGAAGTAATGGGTGCACATTGGTTATTTATTGGTCAATTTGTTTTTTTATGATGGTTTTCTGTGAAATAACGGTGACAATGGTGCAATGAGCTCCGTGTTTTATGGTTGAAGGTTTTTTAACGACCAGGTTGTATTTCAGTGGCTGTCAACTCGTTTCCCTCTCGGTCATTGTTGTAATTTTTATCCAGTTGTAGAGAAAATTTCGACAGTTGGTGTGTTTATTTTGTTTAAACCCCAAACTATTTATGATGGCCCGTTCCTTACTATCTTTTCGCTAAAAGTTTTCCAAAATTTCAGTCTTGGTTGGCCCCAAATGTTAATGCAGGCATGTGTATGTTTTGAATGAATACTAGTGTGAAGAGTTTCCACTCACCACTCCTCTCATCCCTACTATAATGATGACTGTTAGGTGGCTTCATTGTCAATGGTTTTCGAAAATTGTTCGACCTCCTGGGGGTGGAAAGAGGCATTATCCCTCTGTGGTTTCAAGTAACCATCATTGTTTTAATTAACCCTCTCTGCAAAAAAGTTTTAGTGACATTTGCGTGTGTTTGGATTGGTTAGCACAAATTACTTTATTCTCCAGTCAGGCATTCACTTATGATTCTGTCAAGAGCTTGGAGTTATAAGTCGAAGGACTGTGTTTTTTTTTTGTAAAGGAGCATGGCTCACTGCTTTTTCTTTTTCAAGATTGTATTGTGGCCTCTGGTTGTTAATCGATGGTGAATGGATATGAGGATATGAAAAACCATTATCTCTCCAAGTTTTTAAAAGTCAAGGAGGCTTTGGTTGCCTCTCTGCATTTAATTTTTAAGAGTACGACTTAGACTCTGACTTGTCTCTACCTCCTCGGGCACCTTTTGGGGTTTGTCAAGTTTTGGGTTATCAGTTTAATGAATGGTGGAAATGTTAAAGACACGGTCTCCCTCCTCTTAGTTGAATCACTATATGTTGTAACATCCTCAATCATCCATGTCGGGCCATGCTACACCAAATAACTCTTATTGTTCTCTCCGCAGAACATACTGTAACATACCCAACATCCAACTGAGCTATGCCACATAAATTTTTTGAACTGCATGCAATTAAAATACACACACACAGAACTCTTGCGAAAGCATTATATATAAAACGTAAACATATAAATATATCTGTAAATTTATGGATTCACACTGAAATAACAGTAAACATATACATGCAGAATATACAGGAAATACCCATAAAAGTAAACACAGTTATAACCACACATATGATAACCCATAAAAATAAGCACGTAAATAACAATGCATCATGTAAATTTATCACACAATTGGCACTTGTCTTGGTAAGAATGTCACCAACTACGAGCAGACCTTCCATGAACCTCTCAGCCTTAGACCACATTGTTCATCACTCTCAACAATGAGTCACCCCCAAGATGGGACTAAACTCCACCCGGGTAAAGGGATTCTGAAACAGGCTAAAGGCTCATAGACAACATGAAAGACTCCATCTCAGGTGCCAACTCAAACTAACAACCTATATTACCTCATTCCCCACATGCCTGTCCCACCCAGAAAGTGTGCCCCTTCTCTGCTCAATAGTCCTTCGGTTGCCCCACTTCCTTTCCGGGCTTCAGCAACACGCCGGACATGAAGTCTCAGAGCACTGTAGCTACAGTTTAGCACCTTTAGGAAATCAATTCCCAACAATTCTCTCACCCAAATAATTGCTCACAGGCTTGAAAACCCACCTCTTCAATATCCCACGGGCCTGACAACCTGCTTCTTCAGTCCAGATCCCAAGCTAACCAAGTACACCACCACAAAATGGCTATGGATACAAGTTTAGGTACAGTCATGAAGATACAAAAGGTAGCTCAATGGGGGTGTGAATGCTCACGGAATAAAGGTTGAATGATCGAAGAATGATAGAAAAGATGATAGGAAATGAACTAAGTCTCAACAATATGTATGCATGTCGCCAACTTGACACTTGTCATGTTGGGAGCTACTTTGGCCCACTTGTCCCCAACTTTAGAACTTAGGATAAAATAATTATCCATACTTTATATTTAAGAAATATTAATATAATATTCCTTTTTGGCTTAATATTCCTAGCTTAGCCCCTCCCTTTCCCTAACTAGTGGAGTTTAGTCCCCCATCTCTTTTATCGTGGTCGATCTGTGTGCAACGATGTATTTTATATTAATCATGAGACATATAAAAAAATAGGTGCACTGGCCTTTAACCTCTAGGCTCTCTGACCTAATCAAAACATAAGCATCCTAGCTTATAATAACTGGCTCACCAACCTATAAAACTTAACATATACACAAAGGCTAGTTGGCCTCACAATCACGCGCACTTAACATTCTGCGCACGGTATCCTAGAATGTGCACGCTTCATCATTTTACTGCGTAGTACATGCGCACACTATGCCATGAAAGGTGCATACAAAATTATGTTAGAAAACTCACCATCTTAAGTACATTTGCATTTACATTTACAATTGGGGTTCGGCCTTAGGGATATTACAATCCCCTCCCCTTATTTATGCACTGTCCTCAGTGCATCATGTACCCATATACAACAAAATTTCAAAAATCCTAAAAAAGATGCGGGTATTCTACCTGCATTGCATCCTCAAGACTGTACCAGGTCCATTGGACCTTTACAAGCCCTATGGCTCGATTCTAGAGCTGTTTGATTTTCCGGACCAGAATGCGTACTTGATGCACTTGAAAAGCGCCTTCTTTCTCCACCTGAATCACATTCCAATAAATAACATGATTAACATCAATTATATATTTCTTGAGTAATGATACGTGGAATACATTATGAACACACATAGATGCAGGCAATGCTATCATATAAGCTACTGGACCGATCCTCTCTAGGATTTGAAATGACCCACAATAGCGAGCTTCCAACTTTGAACAGTTTCCCAACTTCAGGGAACTTCTGTTGGCCTTCACTTGCAAGAATACATGATCACCCACTTTAAATTCCCCGTGAGTTCTTCCCTTATCAGCATAGCTTGGGTAACCTTTAAATTTTGTTTTATTTTAATGATTTTCTCCTCCATTTCCTTGAGAAAATCTAGCCCAACCACTGCTCTGTCTGCTGGGTTATCCCAGCTTACTGGTATGTTGCACTTTCTGCCATAAAGTGCCTCTAATGGGCTCATCTTTAGAGATGGTTGGTACCCATTGTTATAAGCAACTCTACCAAGTGTAGGTAGTCTTCCCATTTTGATGGTTTATCCATCACATACATCCTCAACATATCTTCAATCACTTGATTCACCCTCTTTGTTTTCCCAACTGATTCTAGATGATACGCTGTACTAAAATTCAAATTTGTTCCAAATCCATTAAATAATCCTTTCCAAAATTTTGAGGTAAATTTTGGATCTCTGTTAGACACAATTGTCTTGGGTATGCCATGTAATCGATCAATTTCCTTCATATAAACATCAACAATGTTGGTTGCCTTGTGAGTGAGCTTAACTGGAACAAAATGGGCAACTTTAGTAAGCTTATCCACCACTACCATGATAGAATCATGTTCCTTGTTTGTTCTGGGAAGTTTGGTAATGAAATCCATGGTTACAACTTCCCATTTCCACTTAGGAATGGGTAATGGTTGTAGCAAACCAGCTGGGTGTCTATGCTCAGCCTTTACCTTTTGACATTCCAAACATTTGGCAATAAAATCAACAACTTCTTTCTTCATGCCTGGCCAATAATATTGATGCTTGACAACTGCAACAATTTTTTGATATCCTAGGTGCCCAGCATAAGGCACATTATGCATTTTTGTCAATATCAGATTTTTCAACTCCTGGGAATTTGGTACATAAATTCTGCCCCTATACCTGAGAATTTCATCATTATCTAGCTTGTAATCTTCAATTTCCTGTTGCAAAATAACTTCTTGTAATTTTGCCACTAATTCCTTGTATTGCAAATCTGATTTGGCAGCCTCTATAATTTTGTCTTTCAAATATGATTGGTACATGCTAATGGCTGTAGCATGAAATTCATGCACTCTTCTGTTGAGTGCATCAACCACTTGGTCTCTTTCCCCTTGATATGCTTTATATCAAAGTCATATTCACTTAGAAATTCTAACCATTTGGTTTGCCTAGCATTTAGAGTTGGCTGATCAAATAAATATTTAAGACCATTATGGTCTGTTCTTAGCTCAAACATTTTTCCCATGAGGCAGTGTCTCTATATCCTAAAGGCATGCACTATGGCTTCCAACTCCAAATCACAAGTGGCATAGTGTCTTTCATGCTCTTTCAACTTCCTTGACTCATAACATATAACAAACCCATTTTGACCGAGGACTCCACCAAGTCCTTCTTTACATGCATCTGTGCATACAATTAAGTCTTCATTTGGGTTTGCAATCCTTAGTATTTGAGCACTTGTTAATAATTGTTTCAAGTGTTGGAAACTCCTTTCACAATCCAATGTCCACTGAAACTTCACACCCTTCTTTTGTAAGGAAGTGATTGGGTGTGCAATCTTTGAGAATCCTTCAATAAATCTCTTGTAGTAGCCTGCAAGACCCATGAATGATCTTACCTTTGTCACATTCTTTGGCACTGACCATTCTTTAATGTCTTCTACCTTCTCAAGATCCATTGCTATCCCATCTTTTGAAATGATATGCCCCAAATAATGAATTTTATTTTTATAAAATGAGCACTTCCTCAACTTGGCATACAACTGATGCTCCCTTGATACTTGCAACACCATCCTCAAATGATGTTCATGCTCTTCCTCTGACTTAGAATATATAAGAATGTCATCCAAAAAGACAATGTCTTCACTAAGCACTTGAAAACAATTGGTGCATTTGACAACCCAAATGGCACCACTGTGAACTCATAATGACCATACCTTGTCCTAAAGACGATCTTTCTAATATCTTCCTCTTTAATCCTTACATGATGGTATCGTGACCTGAGATCTATCTTTGCATCCTTCAATTGATCAAAAAGATCATCAATCCTTGCTAGAGGATACTTGTTCTTAATAGTCACTTTATTCAACTATTTGAAATCAATTCAAAGTCTTAATGTTCCATCATTTTTCTTTATGAACAAGACTGGGGCACCCCAAGGTGACACACTTGGGCGTATATACCCCTTCTTCAGAAGTTATTCAAGTTTCATTTGCAACTCCTTTAACTTTGGTGTACTCATTCTGTAAGGAGTCTTTGACACTGGAGCTGCTCATGGCATTAAATTTATAGAGAAATCAATATCTCTCTTTGGGGGTACTCCTGGTACCTCCCTAAACACATCTTCAAAATTTTCCAAGACTGCATAATCTTCCAAATTTGGAACCTTATCTTTAGGTGTCTCTTCCATATGTGCTGCAAATATTTGACACCCTTTTCTGTAACATTTCTTCAGCTGCAATGCTGAAATTTCTCTGATGGTTACTACCCTGGGAATTCCCCGCACTTTCCTTTGGTTCCCATCCTCATCCCAGCAAGTAAATGTCTTATTATGACAGTCTAGGATAACATGATGTTGGTCCAACCAATCCATTCCAACTAGACAGTCATAGGAACCTAAAGGTAAGATGTTCAAATCTTCCCTGGTGTTCAGTCCATTCATGTCCATAAGAAATGACTTAATCATCTCATTAACTCTTCTTTTGGTTCCTGTAGCCAGCTGTACCAACCAAGATTTCCCATGCTTGCTTCTTGACAAATGCAAACTTTCTACCATCTTAGGATCTATATAACTATGACTAGCTCTTGAATCAATTAAAATAACAATGGTTTGGTTGTTGATCATACCTTCCACTTCAATCATGTGTGATTGATACTTTGCTTGCTTGTTGTCTAGGGCTTATAGATCCTTGGCACATTTCTTCCCATGTCCTCCACTGTTTTAGCTTGCTGTACATTGTGAACAATTCTCCCCTTTTCACCTATGTGAGGACAATCTTTGAAAACATGATCCCCTTTACAACCCCAACAATGAATACGTGGCTACCTTGGCCTTTGACCCCCTATCTCAATTGTTCTGGGTTCTCTAGGAGTTTTTTGTCCCTGAGTATTATTTCTGAAGAATGGTGGCTTAGCTCCCTTCTTCCTCTGATCCACCTTGAATTTCTTTTTTTCTTCCCAAGCTTTTTGGAAAGTCGGTCTTGCTTTTTGTTGATCATATAGGAATTTAACTTGCCTTAAGGTATCCTCCAAAGTCTTGGGATCATCATACTGTATTTTGTCACTGATGAAGGATGACAATCCACTCAAATACCTTTGAATTTTAACTGTTTCATCCTTGATGAAAGAGACATACTTCAGCAGTTCTAAAAACCTTCTCTCATATTCATCTATTGTCGTACTCCCAAGCTTGAGTTCAAAGAACTCTTTCATTTTCTTGTCATAATATCTCTTAGTCAAGTATTTCTTCTCAAAATACTTCTTGAATTCCCTCCAAGTAACACTTTTCTCCTTAATGTGTTGCACCTACACAAGTTGATCCCACCACATGGATGCATTTCCCTTGAGTTGATAGATAGCAATTCTACCTTCTGCATGAGAAGAATAATTATGCAATTGCAAATACTTTCTCATGCCTAGCAACCATGTTTCTGCATCTCATCATTTTTGTGCTCACCATCAAATGTAGGAGGTTTGATTTTGTTCATTTCTCCTCGCATGTCATCCACCCCAGGCCTCTTATTATTTATAACATGGGATGGAATTGAGTTGTTGTGTGCCCTCTTATTGGAATTCCTCAGGGACTGGTGGTGATGATGTATGCTAACACTTCTGGTTCTTATTTTCTCATCAGGAGGCCTGTGACTTCTAGATTTGATTGAGCCACTCTCCTTGTCCAATTTCTTTTCTATTTTGTTCAAGATTTGCAATAACTTCATGTTGAAGTCATCCTGTTGTTCCTTGGCTTTCATAAGCCTTTCATTATCATCTTTATGGATTTGGACATCCTTCTGCAAATTTTTAATGGTCTCTTCCATATTCATGTTTTAATTCCTTTCATCTCCATGTCCATTGGAGTTTGTTCCTTCAATGCCCAAATGGACATCCATCCCTCTAATATCATCCTCCTGACTGTAAGTCCCCCATGAATCTTCCATTACTATGGAATTTGTGCTGATTCTGATCTGACATAGTTGTTTTTAACTTTGCAAAATGTGCAACCAACAAAATTTTATCAGGGTAATTGTTTCAACAATTTCATGAAAATATGAACCATTCTGGTTCAATAATATATATCAGAATTCTTTCTTCTGATTTCCTAGAAAATTTAATTCCCCGATCAATTTTATAGGTGGATATTTATATTCCACTATCCAAGACCTTTCCAACACCTGCTCCCAAGCTCAATTCTGAGTCTTGAGCAGAAAGTTATGGCTACTTGAAATTTTTCGATTAATTTTTCTGTTCGTTTTTCAACTTGGCACAATTCTGCTCTGTAATTATGCATTTTTGTACCTACTCCTTTGGATTTTTCATAAGATATCAATTGAGTTTCTTCATATACATATTATGGACACTCTGTCCAAGTTTCAACTCTTTCTGGGTAATTGGCTGCTAGTTACAACCTACTGAAGTTCTAGGCCAAAATACCACATTGTAACTAATATGCTACAGGTACCTTCTTTTCCATATTAAACACTTTTAACATACTCAGAAATTTAATTCAACTCCGGAAATGTCTTATATGGTTCAATATCTTTCCATTGACTGCTCCTGCACCTCAATCTGATTCTGGAGCAGAAAGTTATGGCTCTTTGAAGTTAGTTGGCTCTTAAAACTTACCCTTCATTGTTTACGCTGTAACTTTCTCATAAAAGCTCCGTTTGACGAACGATTTACACCATTAGAAAGATCTCTCCGAGCTATTTTAATTGAGATATAGAGACAACATTTACCTTTGGTACACCTTTGTCTTATGGTTTTTGAGTTGCTAAAAACACTCTCAAGGGCCTCAAAAACGCGCTACAAAAAGATGACATTCAAATGATATAAAACATCGCAAAAAATCACTAGTTTTCTGCTGTTGTTCACCCTTCAAACGACTTTGCACACACAAATTTCAGCCTGTACACACATATTTACCATGTGCATCAACATCAAAAATTAAATCGTGCTTCGTGCACTTTAAAACCACAGTGTATCACTTTTCTGTTGCGCTAATACCTTGAGCGCACTACTTTTGTGTCACGCGCCAATATCCTCTGCGCGCAGTTTTTGTGTTGCGTGTTGATATTCCATGTGCATTATACTCTCTGCGTTGCACCATGCCATAGTTTAGTACATCTCCACTGCACATAAAACTCTGCGCGCACCACTAACTAAACTGCCACTCGACAACATATACCCACATTGTGCGCACACCAACAAAACTCCTCTGCGCTCTGCCAACACTGCGCACACCACGCGCATCATTATTATGTGTGTTCACACCGCACAATGCTAAATTTATCGTGCTGTCTTGTACACCAACATTTTTCCGCACGGCGCTGAAATTTAGCGCGCACATCCGCACACTAACATTTTTCCTTGCGGCACCGAATTTTAGCGCGCACACCTGCACACTAACATTTTTCCGCGCATCACCAAAATTTAGCACGCGCACCAGCACGCCAATAGCTTGCTGTGCAATGCTGAATTTTACCTTTCACAAGATTTTCACTGCGCATCATGCATTTTTAGTGCGCCCACCTGTGCACATTCATTTTTATGCACATCAATTCCTCGTGAATTCCGCTGCAGAAATTGAGGCTTTTGCTTAACTTTTTCCCCAATTTACCATAGACATTCTGCAACCATGAAATTTGTTCAATTTCACCCCGATAACACTAGTTCAACCTATGCAACAACAAATCGTTGTAAGTTGGCATTTCTGGAACGAATTTATCCAAAATCAATTCGCGAATTGAGAATTTTAACCACTAAACTCACTCCATCTGTCATGGCTTCACTGTAATTTCAAATTCGACCCATTCTAGATCTGAATTTGCTAGAACCTATATTAAATTGGGAATATCTCATCCCTTAGCTGAATTTCTCCATTTTCTCATGAATTTAACAACAGAAATTGGGGCTTTTTCCCAATTCCGCACAGTTGTTGTTACTTTTTACCATTGATGCTCTAAGAATTGAAATTTGGTCAGTTCAAAATAAATCCTCTGTGACATTTTGCTTCAACTCAAATTTCTTGGCCCATCCAGGCTCAATGTTGAAACTGAAGCTCTGATACCATGTTGTAACGTCCCCGACCATCCATGCTAGGCCACACTACGCCAAAGAACTCTTACTGTTCTTTCTGTGGAACATACTGTAACATACCCAACATCCAACTGAGCTATGCCACATAAAATTTTCGAACTGCATGCAATTAAAATACACACACACAGAACTCTTGTGGAAGCATTATATATAAAACGTAAACATATAAATACATCTGTAAATACACGGATTCACATTGAAATAACAGTAAACATATACATGCAGAATATACAGGAAATAACCATAAAAGTAAACACAGTTATAACTGCACATATACCCATAAAAATAAGCACGTAAATAACAATGCAGTATGTAAATTTATCACACAATTGGAACTTATCTTGGTAAGAATGTCACCAACTGTGTGCAGACCTTCCACGAACCTCCTAGCCTTAAACCACACTGTCCATCACTCTTAGCAGTGAGTCACCCCCGAGTTGGGACTAAACTCCACCTGGGTAAAGGGATTCCTAACCAGGATAAAGGCTCATAGACGACAGGAAAGACTCTGTCTTAGGTTCCAACTCAAACTAACAACCTACAGTCCCTCATTCCCCACATGCGTGTCCCACCCAGAAAGTGTGCGCCTTCTCTGCTCAACAGTCCTTCGACTACCCCACTTCCTTTCTGGGCTTTAGCAACAGGCCAGACATGAAGTCTTAGAGAACTGTAGCTGCAGTTTAGCACCTTCAGGAAATCAATTCCCAACACTTCTCTCACCCAGAGAATTGCTCATAGGCCTAACAACCCACCTCTTCAATATCCCACGGGCCTGACAACTCGCTTCTTCATTCCACCTCCCAAGCTAACCAGATACACCACCACAAAATGGCTATGGATACAAGTTCAGATACAGTCATGAAGATACGAAAGGTAGCTCAATGGGTGTGTGAATGCTCATGGAATAAAGGCTGAATGATGGAAGAATGATGGAAAAGATGATAGGAAATGAACTAAGTCCCAACAATATGTATGCATGTCTCCAACTTGACACTTGTCATGTTGGGAGCTACATTGGCCCACTTGTCCCCAACTTTAGAACTTAGGATAAAATAATTATCCATACTTTATATTTAATAAATATTAATATAATATTCCTTTTTGGCTTAAGCTCCCTAGCTTAGCCCCTTTCCTTAACTTAGCCCCTCCCTTTCCCTAACTAATGGGGTTTAGTCCCCCATATATTTTATCGTGGTTGGTTTGCGCGCATCGATGTATTTTATATTAATCATGAGACATATACAAAAATAGGCACACTGACCTTTAACCTCTAGGCTCTCCGACCTAATAAAAACATAAGCATCCTAGCTTATAATAACTGGCTCACTAGCCTATAAAACATAACATATACACAAAGGCCCGCTGGCCTCACAATCCCGTTCACTTAAGATGTTGCGCAAAATGTCATGGAATGTGCACACTTCATCATTTCACTGCGCAGTACATGCACGCACTATGCCATGAAAGGTGCATACAAAATGATGTCAGCCAACTCACCAGCTTAAGTACATTTGCATTTACATTTACAATTGGGGTTCGGCCTTAGGGATATTACATGTGTCCTCTTTGTGATAAATTCGTTCGAATAGAAAGAGAAGCAGGGTTACATACAACTAAGAGCTATCCTTCTATGGTCTTGATTAATGTGCTTAATCCCAACATTATCTTGATTGCATTTAAAAATAAGAAGACACTTTTGAGTGATTGTTTCACCAAGCACGATCATGGTTCTGTCAAAAGTTTAAGAAGACTCCTCTGTGTCAATTTAGTTATGTTCGCTTCATACATGATATGGTTCTATGGGAATCATCGTGTAGGCTATTATTTGTTTTAAAAATAAGTTTATATATGTTGATGCACACATAGATCAAGCTCGGGGTTATGTTTTGGGATTGATTGTTGTTGTCGATTCAAGATTGTGTCAATTTTATGATTGAAGACCTTGTGTTATGATTGGTTCCTCGAGCATGCTTCTAAGTCTGTCCATGATTTAAAAGGCACCCGTGTGTATTATATTGGGCCCAATTTTGATTAGAGGACAATGACTATTGATTGTTTATCATGGTGTATTATTGTTTCATTACCAAAGATGAATGTTGGGCATAGATAACAGAAATTGATGTGCATGTTTTGTTGTTTTAAAAAAGGAAAGAGATCAACGTTAGAATATACAGTACTGTTGAATTGGAAATGTTGGATAAGTTATAATACACAAAGTGTTATTAATTGAATATTTCTGGGAAATTAAATTTTTATTGAGACAACAAGCAGTTTGTATACAATTGAGGAACAATGAATGTTTTGGTCTTCAAAGTGGATGTTTTTTGGATTAAATTTGAAACAGAGTTATGATAGTTGATTGATTTAATTTATTTTATGAACAATATCCATCTAATTCCCTTTCATTTTCTCACTTTTTCGCTCATTACAAATCCCCACACGATCCCAAATTCAATTTGCACGCCCTGTTCACTAAAATTAGATTAAAAATATGTATGACAATCATAAAAAATAACACAGAGATAGATGACAACTGATATGTTTTGGTATTGTTGCACAATCAATTATTTAATGAATTGTCGAGAACTAATCATGTTCTTACTCCCGGTCATGAGATCACTTTTTCGCTCAATACAATCCCCTCAGATGTTCCTGAACCCTATTTCACCCCCTACTCATTTTACAATTATTAAATAAATTTTATGGATTGGATTACATAGGTCTGATGTGATTGTTGAGCCAACCTTTGTTTCTATTAAGAGAATGTCATGTATGGTCTACTTAAGAAGCTAGTTGCTAATAATTGTTGCATACAAGATGAGATTATTCAATAGAGGAAATCATGGCCGAAATAATAGAGGCAAAGGAAACTGGAACAGAGGGCCTAGAAGACCTAGATTCTTAATACATTTCGATGTTGATCCTCAAGAGTTAAATGAGCTCTTTCAAGCTGGATTTTTCAATTGGATTGGACAAGGGATAGTCCAGCCTAGGCCAGAGAGGCCTCCCTTCTAGCCCCAACGTGTCCCTGATATCCCTGTGCCCCCTTATGTTTTTTTGCAACCTGAAGTTTCTGAGAATGACAGATGGTCTAAGATTGTTCACCTTGCAGTCTCCCACCATCGTGGCTGGCCAAATTTGTCTTTACCTCCTCCTCCTCCACCTGTTAACCCAAATGTTCAGATTGCCCCTACACACTCACATGTACAATCCTCCCACGCAAGCAAAAGACTCAAAATTGAAGCCCATCATATGCCCACCATATGCATGATAAAGAAAAAACTATTGTTGCCCCCTCCTCTCCTTCAAGTGACTCATCCAAGTTCATATCATCCCATATGCACTTGAGAGATGATTGTTTCCATGTCATCAGTGAGATCAAGCCTCAAGGTTCTATGCAACCTAAGGATAATTCAGGAAGTCAAAAGGGGATAGCAACAACAAAGGAAAAATTGTCTCTCAAAGTGAAAAACACAGTTTTTTATTATGTTTTATTGTTGATTTATTGAGGACAGTGGACTGCTGAAAGTTTTGGACAACAAACCATTTTTTGTTATTGTGGATATTTACAAGTTTTGATATAATTTGAAATATCGTTGATATTTAAATTTCAAATTGTGGAAATGGTTATGGGAGCCACAAGGAAGGATGTGTTTGATTGATTGTCTATTATGTTTATTTTGTTAAGAAATTAAAGGGTGTCACAAGGGGTCCCACCTACTAGTTATTATTTAATAAAAGACCCATTATTATTATTATTATTATTATTAATTCTTCCCCTAAACAAAAAGTTAGTTGAGTTTTAGTTAACTTGACTAAATGAGGTAGTTGAACTACTTCAACTAATTTGGAATGCATAAAATCCAAATGAGAAGGAAGAACAAGGGGAGAATAGAA
>ML843427.1:10013-28699 GCA_009831015.1 Picea engelmannii
GCACGTGTGAAGTGTCTTTACTGGCAGGGCCGACTTCTCACTCTGGGTGGGTAAACCCACCTTTATTATATTTCTGGGTCTCAATAATAACTGCTGGGGCCGACTTCTTATTCTGCCTATTACAATTGTCTGTTGACCAATCCACAAAAGGGGATTTGGTTCTAATACAATAATTGACATGATCAATCAACAATGGGGATTGATCCCATGAATAATATATCAATAATAATAAGAATACTCTTTGCAGTTACATTATTTCAACAACGAAGAATTGATCTGGATCGTTGAGTCACGGGAAGTCTCAAACCATTGATCTAAGGTGATAGATTTCGGGAGTTCGGGAGTTCGAAAGACGGAGAGTCGGGTTGACTCATATACCCTACACACGAAATTGCGACGTGCCTTTTCGGATAGGCGTGTGGTCACAACGGGTGGTCACGAGGAGGAAACTTTACACTCGGTGTTAGTTCGTGCGGGTGAGGTTTCGTTAAAGGACCTGTGAATTTGCATTTTAAAGGTTCTAGCAGGGAATCGCAGAGCTAGTCCAACTCGGGAAGTCGAAAGATCCTAGACCGGGAGGTCGCGCAGCCCTTGGAGAGAAGGGGGGTCTGCACCAGATCTGCCCAAATTTTGAAAGGTCCACACCAGTTCATCCTCCCTCTCTCTAAGTCAAATATGTGCCTTTTGAAGCTCACGAATAAAGTTACTCCACACCTATTGTTCATTTTCCCGCAGACAGAGATCATCTGCCGAAAGCCAGGACTGATTCCATGTGGTTGTAAATCTAGGGTTGCCAACACGATTTAATGTACACTGTCCTTCCTCTTGTAGTCTGCTTATAATGTTGTTGGGTAGTAAAATGTTATTGTGATACTCGACAATGGAGTTTTTTCCCATACGAAATTTTGATCCCTTTCCAACTTTCCATGTGAGGAATTTGCTAATAAGTGGAAAAGCCAATGTTAAGGCTCTCCACTTATTGGACATGTTGCAAGTGGATTTCCGTCTCCTGCGTATCCAGTCTAGGATGGAATCTGGATATATATATATATATTTATCCACTAGATTACATTGGCATAAGCTATCTCGGTTAATGAACACCTAGAGTGAGTTGGAAGCCAATGCGTGCCCAAATAGCACTGTATATTTTAAGCCCTACCCGTTATATAAGTAAGCCTTATAATCCAACACGTCTACATTTGTTGTCAAACCCTCAAAATGTAGTAAATGGATCAACCAGCAAGGAAATGAATATAAAGGGCTAGAACTATTGAAACATTAGCTCTTTTTTGCATTGTTTAGCTCTTTAGGTGTGTTTAACCATATATCTATTTCAGATTCCAGATGATAAGTGCTAGATCTATTCTAATTCCATGATATAATGACCAATTCCAATGATGAAAAAAGATCATAAATAAGACCAAACCACCATGTCGTTTGCCTAATTATTGCATCGATTTAGTCTATGATAGTGTGTATTCCTTAGATCTACTCAAATTAAAGAAATTAAACTTTAAAGCTTTGGATCTAAGTTAATTCTCTTCTTAAGATGTTATTGCAGTCAAACCAAGAGAATTATGCAAATCTTATTAAATATGACAGTGGAAGGGAAACGATTTGCCAAAAATGTTCAAGTTACTTAGCTAGATCTGAAATCATTAGTATTATAACTTGAAACGTGCAATCTAGATCAAAGATAAATACAAATTAATCTCTAGATTGTATGAAATAAACAAAAGGAAAATAATTGGTTTAAAAGTTTTTTGTGGTTGGGAAAAGATGGATAAGACTAGTGCCTAACTCCACTAGGGTTGTGGGGTCACACTTGGCTTGGCTTGAGGCTATGACATCATGTCAAATTTGGGGTTAAAAGCAACACATAAGTATGCCTTTTAATTCCCCAATGGGAGAAATTTGGATGTCTAAAGTTTCTATGGGGAGAAGGGTCCTAGACTGAATCCTCTTCTAAGTAGCAATATGGTAGATTCTATCTCTATTCTATGGATAAGAAATAGAAATCAAGGATTTGGTAAGTTAAATGTTATAGATCTAGAAACGAACAACTAAAGGCTACAAGGCATGAGTAAACAATACCTTGTAAGCTCACTGTAGCAAGATGTTCCTCCTGTGGCCTTATGCTAGCTCTTTCATCAAAGAAACCTGCAACAAAATAAATTCTCCTACTCGCCCTAGACAAATAAATCGTCAATACAATACCAAGATGAACACAACTTGAGCAAATTTGAGACAAGAGTTTTTCCTGTTATTCTTCGATAAGTTTGCAAATGAGGAAGAGGCTCTTTATATAGGAAGAGAGCCCAACAACCTCATGAATAACTATAGATCTCTAACCTCCTAGCTTCAAAATATCAACTTTCTAACAAACTAGAGAGGATAGAGTCAAAATACAATATAATATTGTGGGCTGGCAAATACAACTCCACAAAGAAGTGGGCAACCTCCAAAACCATGGTCAAAACCACCTCAAGAGAGTATGAATGGTCCAAGGACAAGTGCACCCTCCATAAAGTGCTCTAACCAGCCACACGTGTGGCAAATAAAGTCCAAGAAGTGAGACATCGCGTGGTCAAAATGTGGCGATAATTTTCCTATAACAGATTTAAAAACATCATAACTATGCCAGTTTTTTTTCCGATTTTCTATTATGACCACATTTTGGAAATCACGCGGCCATTTTGCAATTAATGGCGTTGATTTAGCATAATTCTGGGCACTCTGTTAAAAGATAAATGCCTTTAAAGTTGACCACCAAAATATGTGCTCTAACCAACTCAACAACCTCAAGAAATGGTCCAAAGTGATGTAACCACCTCTAACAAACTCCTACCACCTCGCACGTGTGGTCCAAAAGGGTGTAACTAACTCAATAACCCACAGGTGTGAGGGAATCTCTCCATGAAAACAAGTGCACCCTCCATAGATGATCTAGGCACATGTGATGATGTGGAGTCCTTGTCACATTGTCTAATGCACTGTCATGGATTCTGTTACCACTCAAACTCTCGCTAAAGGGAAAGTCCTACCCTGTGCAGGAGAGCCTAGAGGCAACTACTAGGCAAGCCACCCACTGTCACCTCAGTGGCCTTGCCTCTCGCTTTAAGGCTAAGGAAAGGGTTTTTCTAACCTTAGGAGGGTGTTTGTAATGGTCAAGCCTAAGTCAAATCGTTGGTTGTCAAAGGGAGTTCTAAGATCAAGTTTGACTAAGATTTTAACAAATGACACTACCGACTCCAAGGATACAACAAGTTTGAGTGTGTGAGTAGATAGATCAGATCTTCAGTTGTGAACAAGCGCAAAATGTTTAACTTAGAGAAGTGCTTATTCAAATTATGCTTGGAAGATGAAAATGAGTCTTGCTCAATAAACTGTGCACAAGGCATATCCCAAGTGTTTAATTGCACCATGAAAATAAAAAAAATCACGTCAATGATACATATATCCAATGGCAAGATAGATCACACATTATATTTGCAAGATAGAATCACATGTCATTATTCACCATCATCATGAAGCCAAACCAAAGGCATTACTCTGTTTATAGGGAAGCTGAATTATAACAAAGCGACACCCTTCCAATGCATATGCCTACTGTACTTCTGAGAGCAGATTATAACTCAAAGGAATGATACCATTGCTACCTTAGGGCATTCTAGAACTATAATCACTATAGAGCAGAGATGCAAGAGTAGACATTGAGCAGTATTACCACAGGCCTACAGTGCAAGCCTCAAGGTGTACCCCAAACAATTATGTGAAATTTTAATAGTGCTCAAACATATGAAGTATCAGCTCTTATGACTGCGTAGTAATATCATTAATCCTGGTCTAAATATGCTTATTAATAGTGATTTGAGGTATAATTAATAATTATTATACCAGGCAAATAAAGAACCATTTCATGTATCCATCGTCACCAATTGACATGAAATTGACATATGTTACAGGCCTATTGTGAAAGAAACTCGGATTTATGCTGTTTGATACAATGATTAAAACATGCCAACATAAGATAGTGTAACCAGTGCCCAACCAATATATCAATAACGCTCAGACTGAAGGAGAAATAGCAGAATTCGAACCACTATTATTAAGTGTGCAGAGCAGCATTGAATGGCAAATATTATGGTGCATACAGAGTGCTTTAAAGAGAAAGTGACATATGTCAACATTCAAGACATATCACCTTTGTGAAAAGTTACTTGAAAAGGTGAAGGCAATGCTCTGTGTGAAAATATACCAGCAGTGATTTGCTTTAACATTCAAATGCTCAGATCATATGTCAAAGATGCATGCTACTCAGATGGAAACATAAATTTTGCAATGTTATTTACCCCAAACCCTTAAACAGTCCCAAAGCATGTGATGTTACCCCTTTGAGGCAAGTCGTTCCATTTAATGATGTGTCGATTTGCTTCAAGGAACACTTAAGATATCATATAGGCTCAAACGATGACATGAGATGTAATATATAACTATTATGCTGAGTACCAAACTTTCATCACCAGAGCTGAAGAGTTAAATGTTATGTGAAAGAGAATGGAAGTCAGTTTCAGAGCATAAAGATCATAAAACAGTGGTGCAATATACCTCAACATTAGAGCATTGACATGTATGTAATCTTAAGTCACAGGGAGACCACAAACTCTGCAATAAACCAGTGCTAAACCCTCAAAACAATGATAAATTTAGTGTGATGTTGGCACCGTTAATTAGGTCGTTGGGTTGTTTTTTGCATCAGTTCGCTTTTAAAGCTTTCCAAGATTATAAGAGAGCCAAAACTTTGCAGTGGAAATGAAATAACAAGTCTGACTGTTATCCTTATTTAGACCTGCTAAACTCTTGTCAATCAGTGCTCAGAAATATAACGTAGGGTCAAGCTTGTTTCAGGTGAGAAGTAGAAAAGTTTTCATACCACATAACACTTTGTGTTACCGTAAAAGCATTCAGATCTGAAACAATGACCTCAAAACCCTGGACCTCCAGATTTAAAAGGTGAGATTTAGGTACAAAGGAAGCAAGTCGTTTCACTTATCTCATCATCGATTTGTCTTCTTTTTGTGTATAGACCACTGTTTTCAAACTCAGACCGACTTGACTCGGACTTGGTCAACTTGAGTCAATGCCTGCCTGTATCAACTCGGTCCTTCAAACGACTCGGATGATTGGTTTGGTACCGAACCGGTCAAGTCAAAGCCTGACTCAGCCAGTTTGGTACAAACCGGTACAACTCGGTTGAGTCCGTCATAACTCCACCGAGTCACTACTTGGACCCCATTGCACGACCTGTAAGTGATTACATCTTTTTTTTTTTTAAATTTTGCCTAAGACCTTATTTCAAGCATCCTAAACCCTAAAAAGAACTTATAAAGAGACCCTCTCCCCTCTATTTGCCTCACACCTTTCTCATTGAGCATTTGTGAACATTTGGAGTTGTGGGGCAGCATTGAAGAGTAGTGATCTATCCTAACAAGGTATACCATATGTTAAATGATAAATATGTTCCTATGTTTTCCTCTCAGTAAATTGCAAATCTGAAATTGATCTAAAGTGGCCATTTAAAGCCTCATTGGTGATGTATTTTGGTTCAAAGATGGATTGCACTCGGTGCTATTTTGATTATATGCACTCTTGCTATATAAATGAAAAACTTTGCATATTTGTGTATAAATGTTTTGGATTCATATGGATGCACATGAATATCTATGTTTTTTTTCAAAATTTGAATATTTTATGTAGTTTTTGGTCTACTGGTTTTTTTCCGGTTTTTTACCGGTCTGGTCCAGTTTCGCATTTTTGGGGTCGATTGGTCCGGTCCAGTTTCCAGTTCTGATAACATTGTCAACAACATAAAACCCTTGTGGGGGTGCCTCTGAAGTAGTTATTCCTCGGGGTCAACAGATGCCATTGCAATGACACACATCCCAATGAATGTACATGTATCTCAATGCATATACATGGATACCTATGTAGTGTCATGCATCCCAAGAAAATGTCACGGATCCTAATGAAGATATACAAGTCCATATGCTGGTACACATATCCCAAGGTAGTATCATGGATCCCAATGCAATGTCATGGATTCCAATGCAAGTACACATTTCTCAAGGCATAATACATAGATCCCAAGGCATAGATGCAAGTACACGGGTCCCAATGCACGACACTCACTTCATAGTGGTGAGTCAAGCCTCATTATACAAGTCATTAGTCAATGCATATCAAGTGATCTCCTCTAACAACATCATAACATTAGTTTAATTTTAAGATTTGCCTTAGTTTTACTATGGAGGGACAACTTTAACCCTTATTACATGTGACAAATCCTAAGACAAGGAGGTATTTCCTAGATCACTAAGTTATAAGTAGGTGATACGAGGAATGAAATGCGAAAGGGGAAAGGGGAACTTCATGTATTGAACCTTATAATCATGTATGATGATGTAGAAGTCTTTTGTCTTCTTCAACTAGCTTTCAAGAGCTATGTGTCTTCATTCATTCTGCATGTGAGCCTATAAGAAGGAGCATTTAACTTTGAACTACCATTTCCTCAACACTGTTTCTTACTATCCCTTTTCTTTGTGTTTTTCTTTGTTGTCTTTCTTTCTTTCATTTGCTAAGTCCCTTTCTTTGGATATGCATTGTTAAGCATGGGACTAGGGGCATTGGCCTCATAGCTAGGTGGCATAGCTCAAGCTTTATTATTTTTTGGCTTTATACTTTTTTATTTTCTCTTCACCTCTAACTTTTTTTGGCCTTATTTGACTTAGACTTCTATACATGGGGTCTTCATTTGCTTTGCTTTGAACCTTGTTGAATGACATATGACAAGTCAACCACAAGCGTGAATAATTTTTTATGAATGGAATGGAAGTGAGTGGGAAAGATGTAAAGTGTTATGTATGGTTTGGGATATGAAACATGCTACATCAACCAGATCTCTTGTAGTACAATTTGACTCCAGAGATGATGACACTTATCTAAAAGAAAATTATGTCCCCCATGGTACAACGAGGCAAATAATAAAATTGTTAATGTTATGAAGTGTTATTAGATCACATTTAGTGTTTACCACATTCACAACCATATAAGATGCCATAACACCATGTCTAAGCAAAAAATCCATACTCGAGACCATAGTAGAACAATCGAAGTGAAGCAACTAACCAAAGTACCATGACCATGTGTGTGAAAGCATATTGTACTGTCTGCGAGTGCATATTATCATCTGAGGTGTATGAGATAGGAGTTGACATACCATGTCTAAAGCATCCGAGGGCAACTGAGCAAAACCTACTGTGAGGTGAGATCTGTTAGAAATAAAGAGATGTGCTCGTTTTTCCATAGACAGTTTAGCAATATTGTCACCCAACCATAGGCACAAAGGCCACCCCCGAGCACCTTACCCTTGACAAACAAAATAATTCCGGAAATAGACCAATAGCCAACTAAGGTAGCGCATCTTTCTCCAAGGCTAGCGCACCAAGCAAGAATAATCAAAGACCAAGCAAAAAGTCAAACCATAACCAAGAGAAAGTCCAAAGCATAACCAAGAGAAAGTCCATCCAAAAGCCAAAATCCCAGTTGTAGCAGCTGCAGCTGCACTCTCTCTCCAAACTTTCGCACCACTAGTATTATGCAGTTGTGAGAGTAAGAGTGACAAATGAGCTCTAGCACCCTCTATTTATACTGTTCTATCTTACTTGACTGGGCCAAATTCTCTTTTTGGAGGCTAATAACTCAATATTAAATATTCTCTTGAGCCAACTTGTCTTCTAGGGTTATTATCCAGTGTTTTATGGTTTCTTTTGCTTCCTGGAATATTCTAATCTTGTCAAAGGTTACACGTGGAGGTTAATACCTTCCGGAACTACCATAATATCAACACTCCCTCCTAGCTAGGGAGGTATTAAAGGTAATGGTCTTGAGCACAAACAGACCATTCAACTGGTAGCATCATGATAGCCACACGTGCTATCTCATGATCACGTAGATCAACTCACGAGCAACATCATCACTATTAGTATCATTTGATAGCAACAACTACATCATCTCTCGAAGCCATACTCCATTTGAGTAATTGGGCATGATGCTGAATAAGTCACTCACTCCACAGAGTGATACAAGGACCATTCTTCTAATCTGGACATATGTCCTAGAAGAATGACTGTCCCAACAGACGCTGAAAGCTACGCCATGGGCTACAGAGACCATTCCTAAAGGAATGTCAGTCTCAAACTATTTTCTAATCGGGTCATATGTACCATAGAGATCCATCTCTACCTATATGCCTTAGAAAATATCGGCCCTCAACCATTTTTCTAATCGGGCCACAATCTGTGCCTTAGGAAAATACCAGTCCATGACACGTCAACAAACTGTCAACCTGGACCATTCTCCACAGAGAGAATGCCTGTCCACCAACAATTTGTTCTGTCTAGAACATTTTCCACCTGGAGAATGTCTATCCACCAACACACTGACTATCCATCTAGCTGGCAATCAACTCCAACACTAGTGGTAGTCTCCATGGCACTCAGATAGTAGCATACTGTTGCTATAATGACATCCAATAGACCACAACTGTGTCTATCCATAGTAGTATACAACTACTATCTAGTGGTACACAACCACTCCTAGTAGCACACGACTACTAACCAGTGACACACAATCACTACCAGTGGATCACATCCACTACAATAGCATACAACTATTGTCCAGAGACATACAATCTCCACAACAATCATATCATCTGATATCAACCTGCATAAACAATATCATGATACAAACTGAGTCATTTGGGCCATTCTTCCACTCACATTTGTGAGATCTGGACGAGCATCTTCCCTCAGAAAGTAAAACATAAGCCATGGGCTATCTAGACTATTCTTCCCAATCATAGAAGAATAACTGTCCTTGATTTCCGAGCTTGGACCATTCACCTAACTGGGCCATTCCTCCGGCACTAATCATAGTGCAACCTGGAGAGAATGAGTCTGCCCTAGGGAATGCCTGTCCCTAATTGCTGAACCTGGACCATTCACCTAATTGGCCATTCCTTCGACACTAATCACAGTGCAACCCGGAGAGAATGAGTCTGCCCTAGGGAATCACTGTCTGGACCATTTCCTATGGAAATCACCGTCTTGCACCAACCTCCAAAACAGACCATTCTTCGAAAATGCTCACAACTGTGAACTTCGAAAGAATGACTGCCCGACGAGGCGAACCATTCTACTTGACCATTACTCAAAGTGACTGCTATGAAGAATGACTGTCCTAGACCATTCCCCCACATTGGCCACAAGAGGAATCGTTGTCTATGGTACATCACCAATCTATTGGACCATTTTCATTACGACAATTACTATTTGATCTGGACCATTTTCCGAACTAGAAAATGACTGTCCGTTAGAAATCTCGAACCACTTTCTGGACTGGAAAGGAACTGCCCAACCTGGACCATTTTCTGAACTGGAAAATGACTGTCCATAAATCAATAACATATCAGTGCTCCCTCCCAACCTGGGAGTAATCACTTCCTTTTTCAATAAGGAAGTCGTCTCCACGAGCCCCAACTTGTCCCTTAAGTACACAAACTTTTCATCTTGGACAGAGGCTTTACCAAAATATCTACTATTTGCTCATCTGTGGAGATATATTGGAGAACCACTTCTCCCCTTTGGACTTTATCACGAAGAATATAATTCTTGATCTTAATGTGCTTTGAACTGTCATGGAACACCGGGTTCTCTGAAAGCTTCACATAGGATCATCACAATATATCACGGTCGAATTCAACACCTGATCAAACAATCCATAAACCAACTTACAACGCCACACCGCTTCTGTACAAGCATCACAAGCTGCAGTATACTCTGCTTCTGTAGTGTTGAGTGCAACAGACTTCTATTTTCTGTTAGCCCATGACATCGTGGCAGAGCTCAAACTGAAACATATCCAAGTAGCACTTCTTTTGTCCTTTGCACTCCTTGTCCAATCTGAATTGATAAATCCATGCAGCTGTATATCATAACTCAAACGTCCCACAAGGCCAATATTCGGCTGAGTATTCTCTAAATACATTAACGAGCCAATCAATTATCGATACAGAGACGGGTCTACTGGATTAGAGTCTGTCAACTTCTTCATATCTGTCATCATGGGAGTTTGCCATGGATTTGCAATTCATCATCCCAGACTTTTGAAGAACCATTTCAATATACTTCCTCTGTCATAGGAAGTTGGCACCACGCTTCTGCTATACATGAGAGGCTCTACACCAAGTTTGCTTGAATCCATACAAGGTCTTCTTCCATCTGCATACAAGGGTCTCTTTATGGTATACCTCAAAACCTTGGGGTTGCTCTACATACGCTTCTTCTTCAATTACTCTGTTGAGAAGAACAATCTTTACATTCATCTGATGTAAACTCCAACCCATGGATACTGCAGGAGATATAATGGCTTAGGTAGAGGTATATCTGGTTACTAGAACAAGATGTCATCGTAGTCTTCTCCCTCCTACTGGGAGAACCCTCTAGCCCTAAGTCTCGCCTTGTATCTATCAATGCTCAAGTCTTTTTCACAATTTCTCACATACATTGTTCTTCATCACAACTTCCTTCCATTCCTTCTGCTTGACTGCTTCTAGTGGGTTCAAACTGGTTCAATTGGTTGTTCTGACTTATCTTTCTTTCTGGGAATCTTCATGTTCTTCCTCATGTTTCTCTTCAATGTTGGAGTACATGGAATCCTCTATAGATTACATGCCCTTCTTTCCTAAAGGCTCCAACCTTCCGCCATAGGAACATAAATGTAGATGGACAACCAAGGATATTCAAGACTTCTTTTCGAAGAGGACTTCTTCTAGAGTCAGGTTGAACACATGCTTCTTATCATGGTTGCTACTTCCAGTGAAGAACATGGACAGATACTTAATGGTATTCATGGATTCTTCAATGGATCATATCGTTGGGGATTAGTTCCCTCCTAATCCCAGCTTCATGCCTGAATGAGCAATATGCATGCTCTTCTTTTGGAATTCTGTGATCAACTCCCTCCATCTGAGAGAGTCCATGCTTCTGTCTGCTACATCTATCTTTGCTTTATGCAAAGTGTCACAAGCCTATTTTGGTTTCCTTTTGATTCCTTACTTCCTTCAAGTCTGCCTCCTCTGAGTCTCTTTAAGTTTGTTTCTATTTGTTCCGATTGCTGCCCATCAGGCAGTTGTGTCATCCTTATAAACTTCTTCTATGATAACTTCCACAAGGATTGTTCATCAAACATATTTCACAAGGGTACCTGCCCGGACCAAGAACAACAAGAGCAAACAAGAAATATCTATCTAGAGGAAATGTTAGTTCAACTTTCGAACAAGTACAATAAGCATCTATATCAATTGTATTCATATGCAGTCGAGTATTCATTGCACCTAACAATAATCGAATCTTTCAAAGACTACTTTCACAATTTGTAATGTAGCAATTATCACCCTTGATATACACAAATTTGAAGCTTAACAATTTAATTTAACCTGGAACCTGAAGCCTCAACTGCTATGGAGGGTGCACTTGTTCTTTTGAATGCACTTAATCCAAGATTACAACTTGGACAAGATCTCTAGTACTTTCCCTGCAAACACACTCATGTTTTGCTAGATGATATAACTTGGATAGCATATACAAGTGCATACCTTTGAAGTCTTGTAGCATCGTCCAACTTGTCTTCCAATCTGAAACTAGATACCTTCTTGACAAGAAGAGATTAGATTCAATGATTAGAACAAGCTAGAAACTCTAAAATTTCAACTTTAACCACAAAATCAATTTGACCAGAAGTCAACCTTTGACTTTGACCAAAAATTCAAACCTGACGTTTTTGCTACATGAGGGTACCAAGAGGTGTGCTAGGCTAGGGCGCACTAGAATGTCAAGGAATTAGGTCAAACGCTTCATCAGAAGTGCCCGAACACATGGGTTAGGGTTTGTTGTAGCTGCATAATAAAAAAACCTAGCTGTAGCTGTAACTGGTGCCATAACGAGCTTAACAAATAACTTCCCAATCTATCTTTTAGTGGTTAGATTGTTTGAAGTTAGTGTGGGCCGGTAACCTGTTATAAATAAAGAGATGTGCTCGTTTTTCCATAGACAATATAGCAATATTGTCACCCAACCATAGGCACAAAGGCCACCCCCGAGCACCTGAACCTTGACAGACAGAATAATTCTGAAAGTAGATCAATAGCCAACTAAGGTAGCACACCTTTCTCCAAGGCTAGTGCACCAAGCAAGAATAATCAAAGACCAAGTAGAAAGTCCAAACCATAACCAAGAGAAAGTCCAACTAAAATCCAAAATCCCAGTTGCAACAACTGTAGTTGCACTCTCTCTCCAAACTTGCGCTCCACTAGTCTTATGCAGTTGTGAGTGTAAGAGTGACAAATGAGCTCTAGCGCCTTCTATTTATATTGCTCTATCTCACTTAACTGGGTCGACTTCTCTTTCTGGAGACTAATAACTCAAATATTAAATATTCTCTTGAGTCGACTTGTCTTCAAGGGTTATTATCCAACGTTTTGTGGTTTTTCTTGCTTCCCGGAATATTCTAGTCTTGTCAAAGGTTTACACGTGGAGGTTAATACCTCCAACAACTACCATAATATCAACAAGATCATCATATCGCTGAAGGAGAAGAAGGATGAAGGGATGAATCTATGTCTGTGAATGGTACGAGTAAGGATGCTCATCGGAACTAGAGCACCACATCCTTGAAAGGGTGGCCCAAATACTAGTTGCCCATGAGCGGGCAACAATGCCAAAAAAAATCTTCTTTTCTCTGATGTAAATATTTTTATGTCAATATAAGAAGTATTTAGTAAGAAAAAAAATGTAGTGATGCTTCCAAGAAATGATGCTTAATGACAAAATAGACATCAAAAGTTGGAATCAATGGCTACCAAGACAAAATCCTCCACAATGCAACTTGTTGAATATGGTCTTCGATATGGTATAAATCCTCATGGATCTGTCAATTTTCACATGCACCTCTATGTGACTAATTTCAGATCTGAAAATTACTTCCTAGTGATCAAACAATAAACCCTAGCTATTATCACTGAACAATTTCACTGAAATTATTGACTTGAAAATTATAGAAGCGGAAACAATCGAGATCACAGATGGAACATCAATACACATGAGACACAAAATTTCTGTTTTGTAACTATCAAATTCAGAATTTTTCTAAGGGCAAAGCCAACCCTCCTTGTTGATACAAATTCATCAAAATTGAGGACAACCTTGTCCTCTGAAAACCAAAAATCAACAAACCAAACCTCAACAAAATCCTGGGAAAATTCCTCTGTCGACAAATCTGCTATAGCAACCTGTACGGCCTGGTGACGTTAGCAGTACAAACTGCCGTACCTGCCCAAACACTTGTTGATATTATGGTAGCTGCGGGAGGTATTTACCCCCACGTGTAAACCTAACGTGGATAGAATACTCCGGGAAGCAAGAAGAAAGCCTAATGAGTTGGATAATAACCCTAGAGGACTTGTCGGCTCAAGAAGATAATTTATATTAGGTTATTAGCCTCCAAGAGAAGAAGTCGGCCAAAAATAATAATATATACTGAACAGATAGATACCCAGAATGAGAAGTCGGCCCAGGCAGTTAGCCAGAATTAGTATGAATACAGGAGGCCAGTTCTCATTCTGGCAGGCAGTCTCAGAATTGCAGAGCAACAACTTGTGCGCACTGCAGTGCCCAGTCTTGTGCGTAGGTTTGAGGAGAGCTGCCATTACAGCTGCTGCAGCTAGCAGAACATGTTTGGCTTGGACTATCTCTTGGCTAGGGTTTGGAACATTTGATCAGCTCTTGTTGGTGCGCTATCCTTGGGGAAAGGTGCGCTACCCTTGTTTGGCTATCTAGCCTAGGGTTTGCTTCCGGAGTGATTCTCTGTCAAGGTTAAGGTGCTTGGAGGGTGGCTTCGGCCTATGGTTGGGTGACAATAGAGATATTGTCAATGGTAAAACGAGCACATCCATTATATTCTAACAGGTTATGGACCCACACCTCCTTCATTCAGTCTAACCGCTGGAAGGAAACATAGCCGTAAGGATATTGAGCTCGTTGAAGAACTGCCGCTAGGGTTTCTAGCAGGAGCAGTCACCATAGCACTACAACTAGGGTTACTAGTTGGTGCAGTTGCATAAACCCTAATCCTCTCATTGAGGCACCCTAAGTGAAGGGATTGAGCTAATATCCAGATAGATCAGTGCGCCCTAGCCTAGCACATCTCCTGGTACTCTCAGAAAGCCAAGACGTGAAGTTTGAGTTTTTGGTCAAATCTAGGGTTTGACCAAGTCAAAGCAGCCATGACTTATTCTATGGAGTCAGAGAACAAGTTAGATGGAGCCTCTAACTTCAGAGCGTGGAAGACAAGGATTGACCTCATCCTTGCCAAGAATAAAGTGCTGGATATCGTGAAAGGAAAGATCGTGGAACCAGAGTTTGAAGAAGGAAAAGAAAAGGAACCGCAAAACGTTGCAGTTATGGAGAAGTTCAAAGACGATGACATCAATGCCATGAGTATCATAGTGGACTCTATCAAAGACCACTTGATACCCTACATCTCCCATCTTGACTTAATGAAGAAGATGTACGATGCCCTAACAAACCTCTTCTCGGTCATAAACATTGGACAAGTTATGAGTCTGAAGAATGAGCTCCGTGACATGAAGATGAATGACGAGGACATCATAACATCATACTTTGTGAGGATCTCCCAGCTAAGAGATCAACTACAAGCTATTGAAGAGATCATTTCAGAGAAGGAATTGGTAAACATAGTACTCAATGGTCTTCCCAAGACGTGGGATGCATTTGCCGCAAGCATGAACACAAGAAAGGAGTATCCTACATTTGAAGAACTTTGGACTTGCTGTGCTCAAGAAGAATCCAGGATCAGTGCACAAGAGAAACCCCAAAAGAAGTATGATGATCAGGCCTTCACAACAAGATTCAAGAATTTCAGGAACAAAAGGAAGTTTGGTTCAAGGAGGAAACCAAATCAAGAGAAAGACATTTCAAAAGTACAATGCTTCAAATGTTGAAAGTATGGCCACTACAAGAATCATTGTCCCGAGCTAAAGAAGAGGAAGGAGAAACACGAAGCATCAGTTGTCGAAGAAAAGGAACGTACAAAGAAGACTAAGCAGGATGAAAGAGACTTCTTCTTCTGAAGGTAACAATACTCTTCTTAGTTCTTGCACATATCTTGTTTGCATAGTCTCTGTACATATCTTGTATGTCTATCTCTTAGAAGATAATATGTTCCAAGAAGAACTTCATCTATGGAAGAGCAACAAGATAAGGATTGCTATCATTATTCAAGAAAGGATGAAATATATCAAACAAATCTTGTGGAAGCTATTACAAGATAAGCCGAAATTAAAATCAATCTTGAAGAAACATAGAAGAAAGAAGTCAACAATCAAGAGAAAATTGGAAAAAGACTTATGACACTTTGCATAAGACAATAATGATGCAGACGAAAATGTGGACTCTCCTAGATGGAGGGAGCCAATTATATATCATCAAAAAGAAGAGCATGCATTCATACAGGAAGCAAGGAAGAGGGAGCTAATCCTATGATCCATTGAAGATGATGAAGTATATATCCATGGTAGCAAACATGAAAAGTTGTACGTGTTCAAGAAGTCTTCTTCGAAGAGAAGCCTTAAAATATCCCTGGTTGTCCATTCACATCCGTGATCCTATAATGAAATGAAAAAGTGGAATCTTTAGGGCATGGAATCTATAAGAAACTCGATGGACCCAAGAGCTAAAGAAAAACATGAAGAAGAATATGAAGATTCCAAGAAAGAAGAGAAGCTTGAATAACCAATTATTGTATCGAGAATCACAAGATGACCAGCCTGATATGAAAGCAATCAAGCAGAACTGAAAGTTGTGATGAAGAACAACGTATACATGCAAGCATTGCAAGATCCAGAGCTAGAGGTTTTCCCAGATGGAGGGAGAAGACTATGACAATTACATGTTCCAGTAAACCAAACATACCTCTACATGAGTCATTATATCATCCACAACATTCACGAGTTGGAGTTCTACATCAGATAAATGCAAAGAATGTTCTCCGGAGCAATTGAGCAAAGAGCATATGAAGAGCAATCTCAAGACTTTGAGGCATACCAGAAAGAGACCCCTGTATGCAGATGGAAGAAAATAACTTGGTGGAGAACCTCCAGTGCACAGTAGAAGCGTGGTGAAGATTTCCTATAGCAAGATATTGTATCAAGATGATTACTCAGAAGATCAAATCTCATGATGACAGAAGAAGTGCCACATGTATATGTTCCAGTTTTCCAACAATGATATATTTTATTGATCAGAGCTACATGAAGCCTTCAAAGAAGACCAATGCTCCAGAACAAAGTACATTTGAAATCAAGCATTACATTATCCGTGATGAAGTTCAAAAAGGAGAAAGAGGTTCTCCAATACATATCTCCACAAATGAGCAGATAAACAGATGGTAAAGCTTCTGTCCAAGATAAAAGAGTTTGCGTAGTCAAGCTGGAGCTCGTCGAGACGACTTCCTTATTGAAAAAGAAGAGATGACTCCCAGGTTGGGAGGGAGCATTGATATGTATTGATTTATGGACAGTCATTTTTCAGTTCGAAAAATGGTCCAGGATGAGCAGTTTCCTTTCCAGTTCGGAAAGTGGATTGAGATTTCTGACGGACAACGATTTCTCATTGTGGTTAACATGGGAAATGGTCCAGATTGCTGATGTATCATAGACAACGACTTCCCATTGTGGTTAACATGGGGAGTGGTCTAGGGCAGTCTCTCTTCTTGAGGGTTACTCAAGAAGACTGGCCCGCCTCGTCGGACAACGATTTCTCATTGTGGTTAACATGAGGAATGGTTCGTTTTGGAGGTTGGTACATGACCGTCTTTTCCTCTTGTGGTTAACAGGGGAAATGGTCCGGACAGTCATTCCTTAGGGTTTATATATTCTCACTAGGGTGCACTTTGATTAGTGTAGGAGGAATGGCCCAGGGTGGGGAATGGTCCAGGCTCAGCAATCAGGGACATTCATTCCTTAGGGTTTATACATTCTCTCCAGGGTGCACTTTGATTAGTGTAGGAAGAAAGGCCCAGGGTGGGGAATGGTCCAGGTTCAAAAGACAGGACAATTATTCTTCCTTGCTTGAGAAGAATAGTCCAGATATCTCATTGTTCTACTCTGAGGGCAGATATTCTCTCAGATCTCACAGATGTGAGTGAAAGATTGGCCCAGATGATTCAGTTTATATCATAACATTGTTTCGATGCAGGTTGATATCAGATGATTGTTATGAAGACTGTATGACAATAGATGTATACTACTGTGGTGGATGTGTTCCATTGTTCGTGACTATACGTTGTTGATCAAGTACTTGTGTGCTACTTGGTGTGGTAGTGTACCACTGGATTGTAGTTATGTACTACTATGGATAGACACAGTTGTGTTCTATTTTGTTTCAATTGCCTTGAAGACTATCAACAGTATTGGAAATGATCATCAGTTATATGGATAATCAAAGGACAGAGATTTCCCAGACGGAAAATGGTTCAGAACCTTTACTCTTCTAGATTAGAACAGTGGCTCTTGTATCACTCTTTGGAGTGAGCATGATGTCTGATTACTCAGATAGAGTATGGTTTCGAGAGATGATGTAGCCGATGACACTGATGATGATGATGGTTCTCATGATCTAGTCATGATCTAGTCTATACAACTATGTTGATGCTACCGGGTGAATGGTATGTTTTTGTGCTCAAGACCATTACCTGTAATACCTCCCTAGCTAGGAGGGAGTGTTGATATTATGGTAGCTGCGGGAGGTATTTACCTCCACGTGTAAACTTGGCGAGGATAGAATACTCCGGGAAGCAAGAAGAAACCCTAATGAGTTGGCTAATAACCCTAGAAGACTTGTCGTCTCAAGAAGATAATTTATATTAGGTTATTAGCCTCCAAGAGAAGAAGTCGGCTAGAAATAATAATATGTACTGAACAGACAGATACCCAGAATGAGAAGTCGGCCCAGACAGTTAGCCAGAATTAGTATAAATACAGGAGGCCAGCTCTCATTCTGGCACGCAGTCTCAGAATTGCAGAGCAATAACTTGTGCGCACTGCAGTGGCCCAGTCTTGTGCGCAGGTTTGAGGAGAGCTGCCATTGCAGCTAGCAGATCACGTTTGGCTTGGACTATCTCTTGGCTAGGGTTTGGAACATCTGATCGACTCTTGTTCGTGCGCTATCCTTGGGGAAAGGTGCGCTACCCTTGTTTGGCTATCTAGTCTAGGGTTTGCTTCTGGAGTGATTCTCTGTCAAGGTTAAGGTGCTCGGAGGGTGGCTTCGGCCTATGGTGAAATATCCCTGATCCGACTGATCAAGATATTTGCTACGGTTCTAATGCTCTGGCGTGCAGATCTGATACACCGGGGGTTTCTGGATGCGTTTTAGCTGTGTGTTTGAGGTGTTCTTCGGTTATTGTGGTTGCATGTTGGTTATTGCAGGTGCATGTGGGTTATTACATGTGCATGTTGCATATTTAATGTTTAACAATCATAAAAGAGTGCATGC
>ML843427.1:52459-64808 GCA_009831015.1 Picea engelmannii
CCCTATAGGTCAAGCTTGGAAGTGGAGAAAGACTTGAAAAAGAGTCTTGTAAAAGGGTAAATGGTTGCCAAAGGTCATGCACCTGCAAAACAACGTCAGCCCTTCCCAAAACAAGACAAATTGTGATAAACCAAGCCTTTAAATAGTGGGGATTAACAAGAAACCTTGCTGTCCCAAAATGCAGCAGTATTGGAATATATATATCAGCAATGAACAAGTAATGACAATTGCAAATTATCAAACAAAATCATGTACACGATACTTGGAAATAAATCTAACAATGAGTAGAATAACTTCCAATGATTAGAGCAAGATTTTGATGATGTTAGAGGGCTGTTATATGATGTTATCAGCAAGTATTGTAACAGCCAAATGGCTGTAGCAAACAATTGCTACAGAAGTAAATTCTAACCACAAAAATGAGCAAGTAAACCACCCAAGAAATAGCCAATAATTAGTAGAATAATCACCAAGGCTTTCAAGTAAATTTCAGTGGTAGAATAGTGAGTAAATGAAGAGATTTAAATGCGTTTGCTGCATCCCTAATGGCTGTAGTGTTAATTTATAACAGAAAGAAGAATTAGTTGGCCAATCAAGATGCCTCAAGGGCACAAAAAAGCCTTAAGCATGAGGAATAACTTCCAACTTGGACAATTGAAAAATCTCAACTTTGCACGTATACCAATGCAATGATTTTATATCTCCAATGCAAGTAGATTAGTGCCTTATCAATTGGGTTATGGAGTCTCTTGTGTAAGAGGTAGATTTGTTGCCTCTCTAGGGGTGTAAGCCTTTTTACTCCCTAGAGCAAACACATTTAGCAAGGTAAATCTAGGAGGGTGTAAGCCTTTTTACTCCTCCTAGCAACCTTTGCTGGAGAATGTATGCCCTTATACTTGCCCAAGGGTTTAGACAAGAATAACCATGAAACAAGAAGAAATAACAAAAATATGCAGAAAATTCCTTACCAATTCCAATAGATAGCAAGTAAAACCCTTCTCTACCAAGAATATTCCACCATAAAGCAAGAACGAGACATCCAAGAGATAGCGCTAGCCTTCCTTCCAATAGACAAGTAACAAACATCCAAATAGCACAAGAGAGAGAGATATGCGATTTGCCCAAGTAGGGCAAAAATTTCAGCCAACAAGCACGTAATCTTCAAGTGAGTTATTGCAAACTGAAATGAGCAAGACCTTTATTTATACAAGGTCTTGCAAAACCAATTTGTCCACTTAACTAGGGTAAAACACAAATTAGGGAGGCTGACCTCCTCTATTTTCCCCTTTACAACTTAAAATTCAAATAATACATAAAGTAAATCCCCTTTAGGGGTGACGTCATGCCCTAAAGGGTGATGTAGGCCCTCCTAGGAAAGACGTTTTGCCTCTAAGTGAAGTCGTTGGGCCTCCAAAGGCCTCACGTCCTGTTCTCAAGTGCTAGAGTGCAAAACAAGTGTCCTCCTCTGCATCAAATCATGCCACATCATCATCAAACCACCTTGCACCATCAAACCCTAGCCTTCCAAGTGATGACATCATGCCCCAAAAGAGAGGAGTATGGCCTCCAAAGGAAAACGTTAAGGCTATGAAGGCTAGCGAATCATCTCCAATGGATAATCAAATGCCTCCAAAGGCAATGTCCCTCATCCAAGCTATCCCAAGGAGAGGGGGCACATCATCCAACCTGTGGGCTTCATGCCCCAAATGAAGGTCCAAGGAACCTCGTGCCTCCATGTTCAAACTTTCACTTGTCAAGGACCTGCAAAGACAAACAAGTACGCCCTCCAAGGGTCCACAAGTCACAATACCTTGCTAAGTAAACCATATCTAATAAAAGAACCACCCGAACATGTGCATCAAATCCCCCCTTTTCAAAGTAAACAAATGCTCAAAGACCTTATACAATTTGCCAAATTTAGATATGGGAGGGGTGTCATAATGCCCTATCGGGTGAACCAATTCCTCAAGTAGGGGATGTTCCCAAGGATAAGCCTTTTTATGTCATGTAGTGAATGTGAGGTGGATGGGGTTAGACTTCCAGGTATGGGGTTTCACGACATAGAAGGGCTCGTATTGTCTCATTTATGGGCACCTTTGTTGAGGGCTAGCCACATCCTTTTCCTCTTTTTGTTTTTAAAACATATTTTTCTAAGCCCTTTATTCGCCATTTATTTTGCATGTGTCACCAAGTTGAAGACAATAAAGGGCACTAAAAAGGAAATGCATAGCCCACATACGCTCTACCTTGGTTCGCATGCCTTTCCAAGTTGAAGACAACAAGGGGCACTAAAAAGGAAATGTATAGCTCACAAACGCTCTACCTTTGAAAGTGTTATTAATTAGTTAGTTATTTATGGGTTCCTTACTTTTTTGAGAAGGGTTTCATTTCTCTCGGGATCCCAGGGTGAGCTTTTATTGCATGATGTTTTTGCTAGGGCACCTCCGAGCCTAGTGGCCCCTTCTTCCCATGAATTGAGGTACATGCCCTTCTTGGGTCAATAGCCCGAAAACCTAAAAGATGGGGAAACAGAAGGGAAGAAGTGATGGAAGGTGGCAAGTATGAGCGGGAATGATATGATGACCCTTCAAGGAGACCCCTCGGTAGCAACCTTTTCCATGAGGGTGGCCACTTACTAGGAAACCATGACACTCACCAAGGTGAAATAGGGAAAACAACATAATTTCCAAGCAAATGTTTTCAAAATCAAGAAAGGATCCTTGGCAACATGTTCAAATGCTCCAAATATTAAAATGACATTTACCATGACATCATACTTGTTACCTCATGAAGCAAGACCCACTGTCCTCTGTGGGCCAAGTTGGGTGTGATGGATGCAGATGCCATCGATTAGATGGTGATGTTTGGTATGATAGGGGCCTTTCCTGCTCATTTGCCTCTCGATACTCCATGTCTGCAATTTGAGGGCCTCGAGACATCATGTCCTTAGTTATCCCTAGGAATGGGGGATAACACCCTACACAAATGGTTCCCAAGACTTGAGAAGACCTCTCAACGCTGCATTCACCAACTCAACATCCTCAATTGCCACACTAATGGCTGTAAGCTGATCACGGATCTGAGTTATCTTCATAAGGTAGCTAACAATTGTGTCCTCACTAGACATCTTAATATTTTGAAGTTGGTGCTTCAAATGTAACTTCTTGCCTGTATTCCTGTTTTGATTTAGACCTACCAAAGCATCATACATTTCCTTGGCAGATGCCTTCTCAACAATGTGAGGAATCAAGTGATCCTTTACAGATTCTAGCAACACCCACTTGGCCTTCACTTCCTTCTTCTTGTGAGTTGCCAATTCCTGTGGATTAGTAGGACTTGCAACCACTCCCTCAACATGCTCTTTGAGGTCATTCTCCTCCAACAAATGAAGAACCCTGACCTTCCAAGCCCGAAAGTTTGTTGCCCCTTCCAACTTGTCCTCAATCTTCAAAGTGTTCAATAGGGTGACTTGCCCGGAACAAAACAAAAATCTGCAACAACAAAATGTGTCTCGAAGATGATCCCCTTCTCTTCAAAGCCTTAACTCTGATCCCATGTCAATTTTCGCATGCACCTCTATGTGACTAATTCCAGATCTGAAAATTACTTTCTATTGATCAAACAATAAACTCTAGCTGTTATCACTGAACAATTTTACACTGAAATTATTGACTTGAAAATTATAGCAGCGGAAACAATCAAGATCATAGATGAACAATCAATACACATGAGACAAAATTTCTGTTTTGTAACTGTCAAATTCAGAATTTTTCTGAAGGCAAAACCAACCCTCCTTGCTGATACAAATTCACCAAAAACTAAGGACAACCTTGTCCTCTGAAAACCAAAAATCAACGAACCAAACCTGAACAAAATCTCGGGAAAATTCCTCTGCCCACAAATTTGCTGCAACCACCTGTACGACCTGCTGATGTCAGCGGTACTGACTACTATACCTGCCCAAAACTCTGGCACGTGCAGACTGTTTTGACTCTCCCACATGTGCGCATTGTCACACGTGTACTGTAAGGATTGTCCGTACAATTCTGCTCACACGTGCGAGCTGTCTCCGTCACACGTGCGGCTCAGCTCCTCCTCCTTCCTCACGCGTGTGCCCTTTCTTGGTTGGAAAAGAAGCCTTCCTTGGATTAACCAAAAACAAAAAATCCTCCTTGAAACCCCAGGTCAGATTTGCCACAAATGCAGAATTTCCCTTGCTGAAATTTCCAAGCTCCTAGCACAAGTGCACTCTCACTTATGCTAACTCTATAATGACACAATAAGATTTGTCACAATCTCTCCTCTCCTTATATAGGAGTCCAATGAGTGGGTTTAGGCACCCCTTCTAAACTCAATAATTAATTAGAATATTTTATTCCTCTTTGTGGGTGTGAAACCCCAACACAAGTCCGCAAAGCCCATCAACAAGCCCATGAGGTCCTAGCCTCATCCCAAGGGCGTCTTCACTGAAACGAAGGTGTAATCTGGTGCCGATGAAGATTCCCACATTCCTGATACCATGGCCTCTTGTGGAAATGCCTCCCGATGTGACAAAAGCATCAATGGGATCATGAGTGGTAACAATAGGTGTTGCAATTGCAAATGCTGCTAGAGTGTTCATTATCTTTAAATAATTGCAAGATGCATCAAGTCAAGCTGAATAGGGATACTCACAGTTTAGAGAGAAATGGAGTTATGTCCTTAGATTTTAGACCATATTTCTCTGTATGAGAATAACTAATTAGAGAGACACCTATTAATAGAGTTTTCAAAGTTATCAGTTTAGTCACCGCATTTGTGTTTGTTTTTGACATTTTCTTTTGCATTGGTGAACATTTTTGGAATTTTATTGTCCTCGAATTTGAACACAAACATGAACCAGGTGACATAAAACACATTGTGCACTGTTTTCATGGATTTTCCTTGTTCATTTTTTCTTTCTGGTGACATAAAATCTTATTATTATTGTTGGTTTCGTGATGTTCAAATGAGGCTTGAAGGCTTTGTAGTCCTACCCTCTTACTAGAAGAATTGGGCTTGAACTTAAGATATTTGATGATGTAGAAATTATTACAAAAAATTCTTGTAATTTTAATCTATTGGAGCACAAAATATTTTGGGCTTGTTCTCATTGATTCAGTCTCCTTTTCTTGGTCATAAAACTATCATTTTCTTGAATTAATGTAAGGTGAGAAAGGTTTGGGGCATAGTAATGTTCTCAAAGTGATGTCCCCATTCCATCAATTTACATTACTTCCATTTTGCATGATTTGTTTCTTATATTTCTATGAAACATTGTAAGTGTACAATTTCTTTTCTCCAATATTCCTGTTATCTTGCACTATATATATGTATGTCACATGGGCATTCAGGATGGTAAATACAACCTTCAGGTAATTTTTGTACTAGGGATGTTAGCTTATTTTTATTGTTTTATTTTTATTTTAGGCATATGTTTATTCTTATTTTATTTTTGTCTCCTTCCTTCAAGATAGACATCTGCTGGGAATGCTTTAGGCACTTAAAATTTATATACTATTTGTTAGCATACTCAGCTATCCATTGACTGCTTTTAGCATTGGGGACATTGATACGATTCTTTCTTCTATTTCCTTCACGTGAAGATAGGGTGGTTAGTTAAGATTTCCATCCCACTTGATGAGATTGCAAATGTAGCCTATTGCTTCTTTTGAAAAGTGTGCTTTGATTATTTATATAGTCATTTTGCTAGACTTGTTAAAGCTTGTGCTTATGTTGTATTACTATCTTAACGAGTGCAGTGTTTCAAATTCATCTTAGATTCTGGGATGTTTTTTCTCTTTAAAGTACCTGTTAATTTTATTTAATAATGAGCACCAGAAGGGCCTTTTGTTGTTTCCATTTTTCATCAACTTGATTGTGTAAACATTTATTTGAAAACAAGGTCAGTTTGGATTGTACACGAATTAGTTTAGGTCTGCTATGTGTGCTTTTAACATTATTGACCATGTACTTGTATTTGAAGGCATGCCTATGGTTCTATACTATACAATAAGACTTTCAAACTTACCCAAATATTTGGGAACTCCTGCAGGTGGCTGCATATGCTGATGGCCATGTAAAGATCTATGAATCTCTTGACACATTGGAGTTAAAGCAATGGCAACTTCAGGTCAAGTATTTTACATTTTTTGTAACTTAACACATGGAATTCCTTCATGATTATAGTGGTTTCCTGTTGGATCTCTGCCATTGTTGAAGATCATTTCTTAGGAGATTATGTTTGATCACCCTATACTTTTTAGTTGATCCTTGCTTTTGGCTAAACTTATAGCCACACTATTCACGCCACACTATTTGCCATATGTAGAAAATGTTTGTGTCTTTTTCTTGAGGGAAAATTCCGTGTTATATATTATATGGGAGGAGCAGTGGTACATGGTTAGTGACTGTTGAGCTCCACTTCCCCTCAATACCCACGTGGGAAGAGCAAGCATCTATGATTAAGCCACTACATTAACAGATATATATAATTCTAAAAAAATGGATCTTAGCCTGTACTTCGGTCGTAAAGTCATCCATGAAAGATTGAAAATCTGTTTTCAACAAATCTCTTTATACCATCAAAATGTTGATGTTTTGGTAGCAACGGGAGGTATTCCCTCCTGGACAACTTTTCTTAGAGAAGAAGAAGATTCCAAGAAGTCAAAGGAAGACCTTTGAACAATTGAAGAACACCCCGGAAGAGAAGTTGGCCCACAGAAAAAAAATAAAGTGGAAATATAATTTCTAGGAAGAGAAGTTGGCCGACAGAAATAATAAAGTAATGTTGAAGACCCCGGAAGAGAAGCCGGCCCCACAAGAGAATAATAAAGATCTAGAATGAGAAGTCGGCCCAGACAGGTGCCCAGATTAGTATAAATATAGGCTGGATCATTTCATTTGTACAGACAAACAATTCTCCTTCTGCAGTGCGCACTAGGCAACTAGCAGCTGCAGTTGTAGCAGTTTCACTATTTATGGTTCTCTGGTTCTCTTGGAGAGTGCGCCTCACTTGGGGAAGGATATTCTCGGTGGTTTCTCTTGTGCGCTACTTCTAGAAGAAGTGCACTAAGGTTGTGTGGTGCTGCCCAGTTGCTTTGTGCCAGTTGTCAGTTGCAGTTGCCAATGGTCAGTTGCAGTTGCAGTTGCTAGTTACCAGTTGCCAATTGTGCCAGTTCTGTGGTGCACTATCTTGCTCTAGTGATGTGCCTTTGCGCCAGTTCTGTGGTGTTGCTCAGTTGTCTACACTCACTGGGGTTTGACAAGAAGAAGAGATAAGTATTTGTTATCAGGGTTTCTTCATTGTTGGTTTGCTCTTGTGAATAGAGCTTGTTCATGGTTGTATTGGGATATTAGAAAGATTATCTCTAAGAAAAGTTGGCTGGGTTTTTCCCTGAGTTTGGGGTTTTCCCAGGATAAATCTTTGTGTCTTTTTGTGCTTGTTTTCCTGCTGCTTATATATTTCAGTATATAGTTATTAAATGTTAAAAGAAGATCAAAATGCTGTGGTAAATCTAAAAATCTAATGCTAACAAAATTTTATGAAAATATAACACAAAAGAGATATATTTACTGACCAAATGAAAGAGATAGATGTAAGTCTAAGAACAAACTGGAATGTCAATACTACCCACCAAAAGCATCATGGATCTCCTAGGAAGGTTTGTCATGGATCTGCATTAAGAATTTAATCTAATAAAACTTAAAAGAGACAAGATTAAAAATTATAAAGGATAATATAACCATATGACTTATTAAATGGTGGCCATATTGCACTTTAAATGACAGGCATATTGTGCCTTAACTGACATCCATACTATAATTGTACTACGCATTAAACAACAGCTGAAATTTTCATTAAAAAGAAGCTTTACTTAATTAATTGAGGGTCATACTACTTAATAGTAGGCTGTACTGCTATTGTTTTTATCAGAAACAAAATTATTTTTAGTTGCAAAGATTTACAAGTACAACTGACACTCCAACTATACCTGTATGTGCTGCAAACTGCTTGACAGTATTTACCAGTTCCCCTGTTATATCAGTATGAATGCTTGACTTCCTAACAAAAGGGCCAAAGTCAAAATATTGACTAGATACCCTGAACTGCTTCCTTGACTATAAAACTACTACTGTTAAAGCATGCAACATATACATCAAAATACAGGAGAACATCAAAATTTAACACAGATTAAACTTTATCATCTTAATTGCCACGTGGGTTAGGCCTCTTGTTTGTTGCTTGGTTGTTGTTCTCTGAAGTCTCTGTTTCATTGAACACAACTCTACCAACTTATCTCTTTTCCCTTGTCACTGTCATTCAGTGATGAGTCGGAGCTATCACGTGAGTTTGGTGCTGATGGGAGGCTTGGTTCTGTGTTCATCTAGGCACTAAATACGGACCTGATACTCTCTGATCTTTCACTCCCATGCCTTAAAATATATATTTTTAATTCCCTCTGATAGTCTTCCAAGTCAGTGATACTTGCTGTCAGGGTTGTAACTTCTTCCTCCACTTGATCTGCTAATTGGTTGGAACTTGGGACTCTGATCATTATCTTCCACCTTGGTTCATGTTTCCTGCTGTTGACCTGTGCTTCAATTACCCCTCACTTCAACCTTGCCACCTCTTCTGCCAACAAAGATGCAGAAGTTCTGTATCTATGAGGCACCATCACTAGCTTCATCGATACCTCTCGCTTCTTAGACCTTTGCTTCCTGCCTTTGTCGCTGGCTACCCTACTTTGTCTCTTACCTTCATTCTCTATACACTCGATATCTTTGCTATCTGAATATAAGTTGGATTCTACACTTCTAGGTCATCATTGGCCATTAAATGCAGGCAACCCTCATTTAAATTTGCTGCTTGATTCACTAGTTCATCCACACTAGAATTCAAATTGTGTGGAATGTGAAAGAATGCCACACATTTGAAGGACTGCAAACTTAAGGCTCTCTTCGGCACTTGCTGTGCTGACAAGATTTCTGGAGGGACCAGCTTACCTTTTTATAATGTCGATCTTTAACTTGGAATTAACAATGCATGCCAAACTTTTAATTCCTAAATTATTAGCCACTCAAACCTTGGTGTAGTGCTAAATCCTCTGCTACATTGTTGGTACTTATGTCTAACCCCTTAACAGTGACTGGGATCTTGCTTCCACTTGGGTTGATGATGAGTACCCCAGCCCTAGCTATAACTGAGTTTACTTTGGATACCCTGTGCAAGGCATACTACTATTAATAGTAGGCCAACCTAGTCTTAAATAGTGAGTTTCCCTGCAAATATAGCCAGTCCACCTGCAACAATAATAAGATGACCTGCATTAATTGTAGCAGCCTTCCCTATGTTCAATAGGGGATTGAACCAACATTAATACATATTGACCTACATAAATAGGGTTTGAGGTGACCATTTGTTAGGATTAGTTAAGCATTCTCGATCATGTCACATGTGGGCTCCCAAGAGTGGACGACTTGCTCAAATCATGTGAAAAGGCATGTAAATGGGCTCAAAAGTGAGACATTCCCTCCAAAGGGTGCAACGTTTCCTCAAGAAGTGCAATGTCATCTCCAAAAGGGTGCAATGACCTCAAAGTAGCCCAACGACCTCCAAAAGAAGTGGGATGGCCTCCATAAGAATGCAAGTGGCCTCAACGTTCTCCAAAGGAACAAAGCTCAATCCAAGTCATATCCAGGCCAAGTACATCGTCCAAAGTCAGGTGCAAGTGACCCAAAGTAGTCATCAATCCAAAGGCATCCACTCAAGTCTAATGCAACATAAAAAATGAGTCATGTCAAATGTGAATGCCATTAGGTAGATCACATTAAGCTTCTTTTTCAAACTTCACAATAACTCATAGAATTCATAAAATTTTCCAAGTTTAGGTATGAGAGGGTCATCATTGACTCCTATTACATGTGCCAATACCCAAGAAGAGAAGTATTTCCCAAGAAAACCCATCAGGGAGCATGTGTAGTGATAGATGGTATGGTTTGGCGGGTAATTTCAGGAGTTGCATTGCACAACCATGTGAGGTTGTTTAAGATATTCATTCACATGAGTGCCTTTGAAGTATGAGGGAACATTTATGCATTGAGTTGCCGTTTCTTCGGCATTGTGTCTTTCTACCCCTTATTTTCCTTTTTCTTTGTTTATTTAACCTTTTATGGCTTTTGACTTTTATTTTATTTCATTTAATCCTTTTTAGATGTACATTTTCATGCATAAGACTTGGAGTAATGGCCTCATAACGAGGGGCATTGGTCATGCTTTATTTCCTTTAGTTTTTTACTTTTATTTATTTTTTGTTTCTTTATTTGCTCTTCACCTCAAGCTTATAGCTCTTTTGGGGTGAGGCTCTTCTCATGGGACTATGAAGCACGAACCTTTTAATGTGACATATGAGAACCAACCCATGAGCAGGACAACATAAATCGAGAAGGGTGGAGAGTGTTCTGTATGGACTAGGATATGGACACGCTACCCCTTTCAAAGCCCCCCAATAGTACAACTCAACCGAAGAGTGACAACACTTATCTAGAAAATGATGATGATCACCAAGTTGAAACAAGGCAAAAGGCACAAATTTAGAGCATCATGATCCATTATTCTGACTCAACCAATGATCACCACTTTCATGACAAGTACATAAGGCATTAACACTCAATATGAAGTAAGGAAATAATGTACCTCATGTATGTCAAGCACCATAGTCATCAAATGTGAGCACGCTGAGCAAATGTGGAAGGCATCTTCGGTCAACTGTCTATGGAGAACCATCGATCTCATTTGTGGAACTGTTGTCTGTGATAAGGATCACAAGAGGAAAATCTCCTCTAGTTACCCCTAGATGTTCGGGGGTAATAAGGCAGACACAGAGAAACCTTTCTTGGGAGATATTTATGATGGCATGGATACCATGGTTGAGAAAATCATGGAAATTATTACACATGAGGCTCCCACTCTTCTTTTTGTTGATGTTGATTTTATAGAGTGTGTGAGGTCCATCATTGTTGCAAGATGGAATGGTTTTAACACTCCATTGCACACTTTGCTAGATGCTCTTAATCCAAAATTTTATGATGAAGAACTCATTGCTCAAAGCAATGGCAAGAGGAAGGCCTTGCATAAGGACAAGGAGGTGACCAATGGAGTGAAGAAAGACTTATAAAGGTTGTTTCTAGCTTCTATACGGACTAAAGTGGGGGAAGAATTTGCTTGTTTTGGTGCTGGATTGGAGGATTTTTCAGACATATCATCTTTGGATGAGAGGATTGTTATCCCCAACTCCTAGGGATAACTAAGGAGATGATGTATCGAGGCCCTCAGGTTGCAAACATGGAGTACCAAGAGATAACTTGATCAACAATGTCCACTTGCACTGATAGAGGCCTGACTCGTCACCACAGTTCCAGGTTCATCACGATGGTATCCACCACATCAGCTGGTTTCCAGAAGACATTGGGTCTTGTTCACTGAGGTACAAGCTAGGTATCATGGTGAGTGTCATTTCAATATTTGAGGCATTTGAGTTTGTTACATCTATTACTGCTTTTGATTATGTAACGTTTGCTTGGACATTATGCTCTTTGCCCTGTTTCACTTTGGTGGTTGACATTGCGCCCTACTAAGTTGGTCATCGTTGGGGTTAGGTTTGCTACTATGAGGTCCTCTTGATGAGTCATCGTGCCATTCCCGACCATACTTGTCACTTTCCACACTTCATCTCCTCATCTCCTTACCTTTTGGGATTTTCGGGTGTACTGACCCAAGGAGGGGTTGTCCCTCATTTCGTGGGAAGAAGGGGCTGAAGGCCCATAGGCTTGTAGCCAGAAAAAGATAATAGCCAATCATTAACCTTTTAGATGCTTGCCCAGGCATCCCGAGGACAATGAAATGTCTCCCATAAGAAATTGATGGAACCCGTGAAAAATAACTAATACAAAATGCCAACCAAGGAGGAGCATGTGTGGGCATTGTTTTTAATGCTTAGGTAGAAGCCCCACACATGTTTTCAACTTGGGGGAGCATAATGTGACTAGGGTAGAGTCAAGGTGGGCACTGTTTTTTATGCTTAGGTAGAAGCCCCACCTTGGCTTCAACCTGGAAACATCTTAAAAGAATAAAAGACAATAAATGAGCTTGGAAAAAGGTTGGATTGAAAATGAAGGTGCAACACACCCTCTACAAAGGCACCCATAAATGAGACACTACAACCCCTTGTATGTCATGAACCCCATGCCCAAAGGTCTTTCCCCCATTCATGTCACCTCATCCACATGATTTAGAAAGAGGTCCCCTTGGGAAACACTCCTAAACTTGAGG
>ML843427.1:64908-75498 GCA_009831015.1 Picea engelmannii
CTTTTATTCTCTTTTCAGCTCAATTAGGGTTTTAATTTGACAATTTAATGTAAAAACAGTATGATTTGATATTTTGGCCGTGTCGACCTTTTACCTGACCTAAAATGTAAAATTAGGTCAAGGTTTTGTATAAATGAGGGATTTTCACTCTCATTTTTTATCATCACTCATTCACTCCATAAGGAGGTCTGAAATTTGTACCCTCTTGGGTATTTGGCTGATTTAGTGAGGCGCACTTGTTGAAGGAAGACATTTTTGGCATTTTATGGTGTTTCTCTTGAAGGAAGGTGTTACAACTAAGGTTTGCATGGTTATTTCTTGATGAATTGTAAGTATTTTTCTACAAAACTTCTTGAATGAATGGTTGTAATTCAATTTATTGCATGTATTTATGATTTTGCTTAATCAAAACCCTAGGTGACAAGCACACAAGTAGGTCCTTGTCTCATGTCCCCTGATAGAGAAATTTTCAGCCATTGAAGAAGAAAGAAAGAGCCTAGCCGTAGCTACACTCCTATTTCTTCTTCCTCTTTTGCTAGCCATACTATTTGGAAGCCAAGAAGAGTGAGACATCCCTAGCCTAGGTCTACTACACTAGGGTCGTACTCTTTCTAGGGTTTGCTAAAAGGCCTTGCTGTAGCAACACCTTGTCTATTCAAACCCTCCTATTTTGGTTTTATGCTTTATTCTTGAGCTAGTCGTTTTGCCAGGAAGGAGGAGAGAGCACAAGGCCTTGCTATAGCAACACCGGAGTGAGCCTCTCTCCCCTAGGGTTTTGATTTTCAGGCCTTGCTTTAGCAACACCTCAAAACTCTTCCCTCTAGTCCTTAAAATCTTTGTCTCCTTCAACTCTTGCGTCCTTCACTTTTGACTCCATTAAACCCTAAGGCATTGATCTAAAGTCCTCTAGCGTTGAAGTGAAATTTGATTACAACACTCTCAAACCCTTTGAATTGAAACCCTAACTACTAACCCTAGTCTAAAAGCTAACCCTATTAACCCTAAATTGTTGCCATCATCTTATGCTATTACATCATTAGTGCAGCATCGTTTTGTTCATGAGCAATTGAATAATGGTTAAAGCATTTATTGAATGAAGTATTGATTAGGTACATTGAATGCCATCGTTGTTCCAATATTTATTGGTGAAGTGTTATAATTTTCATTGTTATTGATAAACATTGACTTCATCAACATTTATTGCTAATTGCTTATATGTTATTCAGATAGCCATCTATTATATTAAGTACTAACCCCATTGAGATATAGCTTGCATATATCAGTTTGTTGTTGCTTTGTTCCAAGCAGGTATACTTTCTTTGGGGGTTTACTTTAAATTGGCCTTTGGCCAGACTATCTGTTTGGGTGGTGACTTGTGAGGGGGAAACTTATCCTTGTCTTTTTATCCTCTTGCCTCCTCAAAACCCCAGGTCATCAGGGACGTCTCCCCTGGGCCTCACCTCCCTAAATAGAAAGAATCTTCCCATCGTGGTGACATTGGGTGGGATAGGTTCCTGTTTCGCCAGTTTGACCTACAAAACTCAAGCCTTCTATCCTTAATACCAACTGTGCGATAACAGGCCCTAGTATCCAACCTATGGGCTTCAAGCCCCAAGGAAGCCCAAGCTAGACTTGTTCCTCCAAATATGTCCACCAACTAGGTCCTGCAAAGACAAATGAATACGCCCTCCAAGGGTCTCTCAAGTCAAATGCATCATGATGAGTAAATCAAATCAATAAAAGAGCCATTTAAGCATGTACATCCAAACCACCTCATCAGAATAAAAAGACCCTATGCAATTTTCCCAGTTTAGGTATGGGAGGGTTGACAAAGCGACCTATTGGGTGAATCGTACCTCAAGTTTAGGAGTGTTTCCCAAGGGGACCTCTTTCTAAATCATGTGGATGAGGTGACATGAATGGGGGAAAGACCTTTGGGCATGGGGTTCATGACATACAAGGGGTTGTAGTGTCTCATTTATGGGTGCCTTTGTAGAGGGTGTGTTGCACCTTCATTTTCAATCCAACCTTTTTCCAAGCTCATTTATTGTCTTTTATTCTTTTAAGATGTTTCCAGGTTGAAGCCAAGGTGGGGCTTCTACCTAAGCATAAAAAACAGTGCCCACCTTGACTCTACCCTAGTCACATTATGCTCCCCCAAGTTGAAAACATGTGTGGGGCTTCTACCTAAGCATTAAAAACAATGCCCACACATGCTCCTCCTTGGTTGGCATTTTGTATTAGTTATTTTTCACGGGTTCCATCAATTTCTTATGGGAGACATTTCATTGTCCTCGGGATGCCTGGGCAAGCATCTAAAAGGTTAATGATTGGCTATTATCTTTTTCTGGCTACAAGCCTATGGGCCTTCAGCCCCTTCTTCCCACGAAATGAGGGACAACCCCTCCTTGGGTCAGTACACCCGAAAATCCCAAAAGGTAAGGAGATGAGGAGATGAAGTGTGGAAAGTGACAAGTATGGTCGGGAATGGCACGATGACTCATCAAGAGGACCTCATAGTAGCAAACCTAACCCCAACGATGACCAACTTAGTAGGGCGCAATGTCAACCACCAAAGTGAAACAGGGCAAAGAGCATAATGTCCAAGCAAACGTTACATAATCAAAAGCAGTAATAGATGTAACAAACTCAAATGCCTCAAATATTGAAATGACACTCACCATGATACCTAGCTTGTACCTCAGTGAACAAGACCCAATGTCTTCTGGAAACCAGCTGATGTGGTGGATACCATCGTGATGAACCTGGAACTGTGGTGACGAGTCAGGCCTCTATCAGTGCAAGTGGACATTGTTGATCAAGTTATCTCTTGGTACTCCATGTTTGCAACCTGAGGGCCTCGATACATCATCTCCTTAGTTATCCCTAGGAGTTGGGGATAACAATCCTCTCATCCAAAGATGATATGTCTGAAAAATCCTCCAATCCAGCACCAAAACAAGCAAATTCTTCCCCCACTTTAGTCCGTATAGAAGCTAGAAACAACCTTTATAAGTCTTTCTTCACTCCATTGGTCACCTCCTTGTCCTTATGCAAGGCCTTCCTCTTGCCATTGCTTTGAGCAATGAGTTCTTCATCATAAAATTTTGGATTAAGAGCATCTAGCAAAGTGTGCAATGGAGTGTTAAAACCATTCCATCTTGCAACAATGATGGACCTCACACACTCTATAAAATCAACATCAACAAAAAGAAGAGTGGGAGCCTCATGTGTAATAATTTCCATGATTTTCTCAACCATGGTATCCATGCCATCATAAATATCTCCCAAGAAAGGTTTCTCTGTGTCTGCCTTATTACCCCCGAACATCTAGGGGTAACTAGAGGAGATTTTCCTCTTGTGATCCTTATCACAGACAACAGTTCCACAAATGAGATCGATGGTTCTCCATAGACAGTTGACCGAAGATGCCTTCCACATTTGCTCAGCGTGCTCACATTTGATGACTATGGTGCTTGACATACATGAGGTACATTATTTCCTTACTTCATATTGAGTGTTAATGCCTTATGTACTTGTCATGAAAGTGGTGATCATTGGTTGAGTCAGAATAATGGATCATGATGCTCTAAATTTGTGCCTTTTGCCTTGTTTCAACTTGGTGATCATCATCATTTTCTAGATAAGTGTTGTCACTCTTCGGTTGAGTTGTACTATTGGGGGGCTTTGAAAGGGGTAGCGTGTCCATATCCTAGTCCATACAGAACACTCTCCACCCTTCTCGATTTATGTTGTCCTGCTCATGGGTTGGTTCTCATATGTCACATTAAAAGGTTCGTGCTTCATAGTCCCATGAGAAGAGCCTCACCCCAAAAGAGCTATAAGCTTGAGGTGAAGAGCAAATAAAGAAACAAAAAATAAATAAAAGTAAAAAACTAAAGGAAATAAAGCATGACCAATGCCCCTCGTTATGAGGCCATTACTCCAAGTCTTATGCATGAAAATGTACATCTAAAAAGGATTAAATGAAATAAAATAAAAGTCAAAAGCCATAAAAGGTTAAATAAACAAAGAAAAAGGAAAATAAGGGGTAGAAAGACACAATGCCGAAGAAACGGCAACTCAATGCATAAATGTTCCCTCATACTTCAAAGGCACTCATGTGAATGAATATCTTAAACAACCTCACATGGTTGTGCAATGCAACTCCTGAAATTACCCGCCAAACCATACCATCTATCACTACACATGCTCCCTGATGGGTTTTCTTGGGAAATACTTCTCTTCTTGGGTATTGGCACATGTAATAGGAGTCAATGATGACCCTCTCATACCTAAACTTGGAAAATTTTATGAATTCTATGAGTTATTGTGAAGTTTGAAAAAGAAGCTTAATGTGATCTACCTAATGGCATTCACATTTGACATGACTCATTTTTTATGTTGCATTAGACTTGAGTGGATGCCTTTGGATTGATGACTACTTTGGGTCACTTGCACCTGACTTTGGACGATGTACTTGGCCTGGATATGACTTGGATTGAGCTTTGTTCCTTTGGAGAACGTTGAGGCCACTTGCATTCTTATGGAGGCCATCCCACTTCTTTTGGAGGTCGTTGGGCTACTTTGAGGTCATTGCACCCTTTTGGAGATGACATTGCACTTCTTGAGGAAACGTTGCACCCTTTGGAGGGAATGTCTCACTTTTGAGCCCATTTACATGCCTTTTCACATGATTTGAGCAAGTCGTCCACTCTTGGGAGCCCACATGTGACATGATCGAGAATGCTTAACTAATCCTAACAAATGGTCACCTCAAACCCTATTTATGTAGGTCAATATGTATTAATGTTGGTTCAATCCCCTATTGAACATAGGGAAGGCTGCTACAATTAATGCAGGTCATCTTATTATTGTTGCAGGTGGACTGGCTATATTTGCAGGGAAACTCACTATTTAAGACTAGGTTGGCCTACTATTAATAGTAGTATGCCTTGCACAGGGTATCCAAAGTAAACTCAGTTATAGCTAGGGCTGGGGTACTCATCATCAACCCAAGTGGAAGCAAGATCCCAGTCACTGTTAAGGGGTTAGACATAAGTACCAACAATGTAGCAGAGGATTTAGCACTACACCAAGGTTTGAGTGGCTAATAATTTAGGAATTAAAAGTTTGGCATGCATTGTTAATTCCAAGTTAAAGATCGACATTATAAAAAGGTAAGCTGGTCCCTCCAGAAATCTTGTCAGCACAGCAAGTGCCGAAGAGAGCCTTAAGTTTGCAGTCCTTCAAATGTGTGGCATTCTTTCACATTCCACACAATTTGAATTCTAGTGTGGATGAACTAGTGAATCAAGCAGCAAATTTAAATGAGGGTTGCCTGCATTTAATGGCCAATGATGACCTAGAAGTGTAGAATCCAACTTATATTCAGATAGCAAAGATATCGAGTGTATAGAGAATGAAGGTAAGAGACAAAGTAGGGTAGCCAGCGACAAAGGCAGGAAGCAAAGGTCTAAGAAGCGAGAGGTATCGATGAAGCTAGTGATGGTGCCTCATAGATACAGAACTTCTGCATCTTTGTTGGCAGAAGAGGTGGCAAGGTTGAAGTGAGGGGTAATTGAAGCACAGGTCAACAGCAGGAAACATGAACCAAGGTGGAAGATAATGATCAGAGTCCCAAGTTCCAACCAATTAGCAGATCAAGTGGAGGAAGAAGTTACAACCCTGACAGCAAGTATCACTGACTTGGAAGACTATCAGAGGGAATTAAAAATATATATTTTAAGGCATGGGAGTGAAAGATCAGAGAGTATCAGGTCCGTATTTAGTGCCTAGATGAACACAGAACCAAGCCTCCCATCAGCACCAAACTCACGTGATAGCTCCGACTCATCACTGAATGACAGTGACAAGGGAAAAGAGATAAGTTGGTAGAGTTGTGTTCAATGAAACAGAGACTTCAGAGAACAACAACCAAGCAACAAACAAGAGGCCTAACCCACGTGGCAATTAAGATGATAAAGTTTAATCTGTGTTAAATTTTGATGTTCTCCTGTATTTTGATGTATATGTTGCATGCTTTAACAGTAGTAGTTTTATAGTCAAGGAAGCAGTTCAGGGTATCTAGTCAATATTTTGACTTTGGCCCTTTTGTTAGGAAGTCAAGCATTCATACTGATATAACAGGGGAACTGGTAAATACTGTCAAGCAGTTTGCAGCACATACAGGTATAGTTGGAGTGTCAGTTGTACTTGTAAATCTTTGCAACTAAAAATAATTTTGTTTCTGATAAAAACAATAGCAGTACAGCCTACTATTAAGTAGTATGACCCTCAATTAATTAAGTAAAGCTTCTTTTTAATGAAAATTTCAGCTGTTGTTTAATGCGTAGTACAATTATAGTATGGATGTCAGTTAAGGCACAATATGCCTGTCATTTAAAGTGCAATATGGCCACCATTTAATAAGTCATATGGTTATATTATCCTTTATAATTTTTAATCTTGTCTCTTTTAAGTTTTATTAGATTAAATTCTTAATGCAGATCCATGACAAACCTTCCTAGGAGATCCATGATGCTTTTGGTGGGTAGTATTGACATTCCAGTTTGTTCTTAGACTTACATCTATCTCTTTCATTTGGTCAGTAAATATATCTCTTTTGTGTTATATTTTCATAAAATTTTGTTAGCATTAGATTTTTAGATTTACCACAGCATTTTGATCTTCTTTTAACATTTAATAACTATATACTGAAATATATAAGCAGCAGGAAAACAAGCACAAAAAGACACAAAGATTTATCCTGGGAAAACCCCAAACTCAGGGAAAAACCCAGCCAACTTTTCTTAGAGATAATCTTTCTAATATCCCAATACAACCATGAACAAGCTCTATTCACAAGAGCAAACCAACAATGAAGAAACCCTGATAACAAATACTTATCTCTTCTTCTTGTCAAACCCCAGTGAGTGTAGACAACTGAGCAACACCACAGAACTGGCGCAAAGGCACATCACTAGAGCAAGATAGTGCACCACAGAACTGGCACAATTGGCAACTGGTAACTAGCAACTGCAACTGCAACTGACCATTGGCAACTGCAACTGACAACTGGCACAAAGCAACTGGGCAGCACCACACAACCTTAGTGCACTTCTTCTAGAAGTAGCGCACAAGAGAAACCACCGAGAATATCCTTCCCCAAGTGAGGCGCACTCTCCAAGAGAACCAGAGAACCATAAATAGTGAAACTGCTACAACTGCAGCTGCTAGTTGCCTAGTGCGCACTGCAGAAGGAGAATTGTTTGTCTGTACAAATGAAATGATCCAGCCTATATTTATACTAATCTGGGCACCTGTCTGGGCCGACTTCTCATTCTAGATCTTTATTATTCTCTTGTGGGGCCGGCTTCTCTTCCGGGGTCTTCAACATTACTTTATTATTTCTGTCGGCCAACTTCTCTTCCTAGAAATTATATTTCCACTTTATTTTTTTTCTGTGGGCCAACTTCTCTTCCGGGGTGTTCTTCAATTGTTCAAAGGTCTTCCTTTGACTTCTTGGAATCTTCTTCTTCTCTAAGAAAAGTTGTCCAGGAGGGAATACCTCCCGTTGCTACCAAAACATCAACATTTTGATGGTATAAAGAGATTTGTTGAAAACAGATTTTCAATCTTTCATGGATGACTTTACGACCGAAGTACAGGCTAAGATCCATTTTTTTAGAATTATATATATCTGTTAATGTAGTGGCTTAATCATAGATGCTTGCTCTTCCCACGTGGGTATTGAGGGGAAGTGGAGCTCAACAGTCACTAACCATGTACCACTGCTCCTCCCATATAATATATAACACGGAATTTTCCCTCAAGAAAAAGACACAAACATTTTCTACATATGGCAAATAGTGTGGCGTGAATAGTGTGGCTATAAGTTTAGCCAAAAGCAAGGATCAACTAAAAAGTATAGGGTGATCAAACATAATCTCCTAAGAAATGATCTTCAACAATGGCAGAGATCCAACAGGAAACCACTATAATCATGAAGGAATTCCATGTGTTAAGTTACAAAAAATGTAAAATACTTGACCTGAAGTTGCCATTGCTTTAACTCCAATGTGTCAAGAGATTCATAGATCTTTACATGGCCATCAGCATATGCAGCCACCTGCAGGAGTTCCCAAATATTTGGGTAAGTTTGAAAGTCTTATTGTATAGTATAGAACCATAGGCATGCCTTCAAATACAAGTACATGGTCAATAATGTTAAAAGCACACATAGCAGACCTAAACTAATTCGTGTACAATCCAAACTGACCTTGTTTTCAAATAAATGTTTACACAATCAAGTTGATGAAAAATGGAAACAACAAAAGGCCCTTCTGGTGCTCATTATTAAATAAAATTAACAGGTACTTTAAAGAGAAAAAACATCCCAGAATCTAAGATGAATTTGAAACACTGCACTCGTTAAGATAGTAATACAACATAAGCACAAGCTTTAACAAGTCTAGCAAAATGACTATATAAATAATCAAAGCACACTTTTCAAAAGAAGCAATAGGCTACATTTGCAATCTCATCAAGTGGGATGGAAATCTTAACTAACCACCCTATCTTCACGTGAAGGAAATAGAAGAAAGAATCGTATCAATGTCCCCAATGCTAAAAGCAGTCAATGGATAGCTGAGTATGCTAACAAATAGTATATAAATTTTAAGTGCCTAAAGCATTCCCAGCAGATGTCTATCTTGAAGGAAGGAGACAAAAATAAAATAAGAATAAACATATGCCTAAAATAAAAATAAAACAATAAAAATAAGCTAACATCCCTAGTACAAAAATTACCTGAAGGTTGTATTTACCATCCTGAATGCCCATGTGACATACATATATATAGTGCAAGATAACAGGAATATTGGAGAAAAGAAATTGTACACTTACAATGTTTCATAGAAATATAAGAAACAAATCATGCAAAATGGAAGTAATGTAAATTGATGGAATGGGGACATCACTTTGAGAACATTACTATGCCCCAAACCTTTCTCACCTTACATTAATTCAAGAAAATGATAGTTTTATGACCAAGAAAAGGAGACTGAATCAATGAGAACAAGCCCAAAATATTTTGTGCTCCAATAGATTAAAATTACAAGAATTTTTTGTAATAATTTCTACATCATCAAATATCTTAAGTTCAAGCCCAATTCTTCTAGTAAGAGGGTAGGACTACAAAGCCTTCAAGCCTCATTTGAACATCACGAAACCAACAATAATAATAAGATTTTATGTCACCAGAAAGAAAAAATGAACAAGGAAAATCCATGAAAACAGTGCACAATGTGTTTTATGTCACCTGGTTCATGTTTGTGTTCAAATTCGAGGACAATAAAATTCCAAAAATGTTCACCAATGCAAAAGAAAATGTCAAAAACAAACACAAATGCGGTGACTAAACTGATAACTTTGAAAACTCTATTAATAGGTGTCTCTCTAATTAGTTATTCTCATACAGAGAAATATGGTCTAAAATCTAAGGACATAACTCCATTTCTCTCTAAACTGTGAGTATCCCTATTCAGCTTGACTTGATGCATCTTGCAATTATTTAAAGATAATGAACACTCTAGCAGCATTTGCAATTGCAACACCTATTGTTACCACTCATGATCCCATTGATGCTTTTGTCACATCGGGAGGCATTTCCACAAGAGGCCATGGTATCAGGAATGTGGGAATCTTCATCGGCACCAGATTACACCTTCGTTTCAGTGAAGACGCCCTTGGGATGAGGCTAGGACCTCATGGGCTTGTTGATGGGCTTTGCGGACTTGTGTTGGGGTTTCACACCCACAAAGAGGAATAAAATATTCTAATTAATTATTGAGTTTAGAAGGGGTGCCTAAACCCACTCATTGGACTCCTATATAAGGAGAGGAGAGATTGTGACAAATCTTATTGTGTCATTATAGAGTTAGCATAAGTGAGAGTGCACTTGTGCTAGGAGCTTGGAAATTTCAGCAAGGGAAATTCTGCATTTGTGGCAAATCTGACCTGGGGTTTCAAGGAGGATTTTTTGTTTTTGGTTAATCCAAGGAAGGCTTCTTTTCCAACCAAGAAAGGGCACACGCGTGAGGAAGGAGGAGGAGCTGAGCCGCACGTGTGACGGAGACAGCTCGCACGTGTGAGCAGAATTGTACGGACAATCCTTACAGTACACGTGTGACAATGCGCACATGTGGGAGAGTCAAAACAGTCTGCACGTGCCAGAGTTTTGGGCAGGTATAGTAGTCAGTACCGCTGACATCAGCAGGTCGTACAGGTGGTTGCAGCAAATTTGTGGGCAGAGGAATTTTCCCGAGATTTTGTTCAGGTTTGGTTCGTTGATTTTTGGTTTTCAGAGGACAAGGTTGTCCTTAGTTTTTGGTGAATTTGTATCAGCAAGGAGGGTTGGTTTTGCCTTCAGAAAAATTCTGAATTTGACAGTTACAAAACAGAAATTTTGTCTCATGTGTATTGATTGTTCATCTATGATCTTGATTGTTTCCGCTGCTATAATTTTCAAGTCAATAATTTCAGTGTAAAATTGTTCAGTGATAACAGCTAGAGTTTATTGTTTGATCA
>ML843428.1:24009-38590 GCA_009831015.1 Picea engelmannii
TACGTTCTATGTGTTTTATTTTATGCTTTTTATGTTTTGATTTAAATGTTTTATATAATTTGTATTATATTTTGTTTTGTTTTTGGTTTTTGTTTTATGTATTTTATTTTTATATTGAATATGTTTTGTATTTTTATATATATATTGTTTATTATATTTTATTATTATATTTTATTTTTTTGTTTGTTTTAAATTGTTTTATATTTTTATATTGTTTTTTGTATTTTCTTTTTATTTAATTTTTAATTAATCTTAATTACTAACCTAGTTACTAATCTAACTATATTATTAACCATTAATTAATTAATTAATTAACAATTGATTTATTATTAATTAACCAACTAATTATTAACTAATCTAGCTTATTAAACTAACTACATTAAATTTTATTACTAGAATTATTGACTTAATGTTTTTATCCTAAGTCTCATTATTCATGGATGGGTGACAGGAAAAGTAGTCAATCAATGGGGCCACAGGACAAAGGAGTGAGAGCGCAGCATGTATGAAGGATACAGCAGGGTGATGGGGGATCGAGTGAAAAGAATGGAGGGAGGAAATGGGATCAACCGAGCCATACTTCGTCATCACGAGAGAAACGCCAAATCAACAATCGAAGAATCGAGTCGCCTATCATTATAGGACCCCAACAGGTTCAACCTGGATCACAGACCAGTCGATTACATGATTAGAATCATGTACATATTTCTTCAATAATGAAACATGGAAAACATTATTTTCTTTTACTATGGGAGGAAGTGCTAGCCTATAGGCTACAGGTCCTACTCTATCTAGAACTTCAAAGGGTCCACAATACTGAGGTGAGAACTTGGCAGAAGCTCCCATTTTCAGGGAACTCTTCTTGGGCCTAACTCAGATATATACGTGGTCTCCCACCTTGAAATATATTGGAGTTCTCTTTCGGTCGGCGTAACTTTTCTGTCGGTTTTGAGCGACCTTTAGATTTTGTTTTATCTGAATCACTTGTTGTTCCATTTCTTTCAACATGTCAGGTCCAATAGTAACTTTGTTTAAGGGATTACTCCAACTGATTGGAGTGTTACACGGCCTATTGTAGAGGACTTTGAAAGGACTCATCTTCATGGATTCTTGGTAGTCGTTGTTGTAGGCGAATTCCACCAATGGCAGGTAATCTTCCCACTTTTTAGGTCGATGCATTACATGCATCCTTAGCATGTCTTCTAATATTTGGTTCACTCTTTCCGTCTGTCCATCGGTTTGAGGATGATAGACAATGCTAAACAGTAACTTGGTCTCCAGACCAACCATCAGGGATTTCCAAAAGCTGGAAGTAAATTTTGTGTCTCTATCAGACACGATCTCTTTAGGCATACCATGTAGTATGAATATCTCCTTCATGAATACGTTGGCGTTGTCTATTGCCTTGCAAGTCGACTTGACGGGAATAAAATGAGAGGATTTTCTCAATTTATCCACCACAACCATGATGGTGTCATTCTATTTGGTCGAGGTCGGTAATCCGGTGATAAAATCCATGGAGATGGTTTCCCATTTCCATTTTGGGATTGGTAGGGTTTGTAATAATCATGTTGGGTTCCGGTGTTTTGCTTTAACCTGTTGGCATTCTATGCATTTAGCTAAGTACTCAGCTATGTCTTTCTTCAATCCAGGAAAATAGAATTGTTTCCTGGTGGTCGTGATCATCTTCTGGTATCCTGGATGACCAATATAGGGTCTTTTATATAGTTCATCCATTATGAACCTCTTCAAGTCGTCACAATTTGGAATATACAATCTATTTCTGTAAGTGAGAAGACCTCCTTCTATCATCTGGTATCCTTCATATTTCATCTCTATGGGTTCTTTCTCCAGGTACGAGGTCATGGTATGGAAGAATGTGTCTGTTTCTTGTGCATTCCTGACTCTTTCCTTGACATCTGTCTCGCAGGTGCTTACCACTGCCAGGTGAATTGTTTTCATACTTCTGCTAAGGGCATCGGCCACATTATTTTCCTTTCCTTTAATATGTTTGATTTCAAAATCAAACTTGCTAAGGAGGGCCATCCACCTAGCTTGTCTGGCATTGAACTTTGGTTGGCCAAACGGATATCGCAATCCACAGTGGTCTATCATAAGTACAAATTTCCTTCCCAGGAGGTAATGCCTCCACATTTTTAAGGCGTGCACTATGGCGGCCAGCTCTAGATCATGGGTCACATAGTTGACTTCGTGCTCATTCAATTTTCGGGATTCATAGCAGACCACACTTCCTCCTTGCATAAGGACTCCTCCGAGCCCTTCCTTATAGGCATCTATGCACACGAGGAAGTCAGCTTCAGGATCGGCAATCTTCAACATGGGTGCGTGGGTCAGTAGATGTTTCAGGGTTTGAAATCTTTCTTCACATTTTTGTGTCCACATGAATTTAGTCCCCCTCTTCTGGATGGCAGTGATTGGACACCCAATCTTGGAGAATCCTTTTATTAATCTCCTATAGTATCCTGCTAAGCCCATAAAGGATCTGATATCCGAAACGTCCTTTGGGGTAGGCCATTTGATGATAGACCTGATCTTGTCAGGGTCTACTGCTACTCCTTCTTCAAATAGGACATGGCCCAAGTAATGTATTTGCTTCTGGAAGAAGTCACACTTGTTGAATTTGGCATAGAGCCGATGTTCTCTTAGCACTTGAAGTACAAGCCTAAGGTGTTCCTCATGTTCCTCTCTATTCTTGGAGTAAATTAATATATTGTCAATAAAAACCAATACAAATTTGTCTAGGAATTTATTGAGCACATTTTTCATCAAGCACATAAAAGTGGCAGGGGCATTGGTTAATCTGAATGGTACTACCTCAAACTCATAGTGACCATATCTCGTCCTAAAGGTAGTTTTGTGGATGTCTTCACCCTTGATTCGGACTTGATGGTATCCAGATCTCAAGTCAAACTTTGAGAAGATGGAAGCACCTCCCAATTGATCGAACAGGTCATCGATCCTGGGTAAGGGGTACTTGTTCTTTATGGTTACCTTATTGAGTTGTCTATAATCTACACACAGCCGAAGGGTACCATCTTTCATTTTCACAAACAGGACTGGTGCTCCCCATGGAGACACGCTGGGCCAGATATAGACTTTGTCCAGCATTTCTCTCAATTGTAATTTAAGCTCAACTAACTCAGGTGTGCTCATCCTGTAGGGTGTCCTAGACACTGGCACTACTCCTGGTGCAAGTTCTATCGAGAAGTCAATGTCCCTTCTCGGAGGTAGGCCCGATACCTCTTTCAGAAATACATCTCTATATTCTCTTAGTGTGGGGTGGTCTTCGAGGTTTGGTTTTTTATCTTCAATTGATTTCAACACATGTATCGCATATAGTGGACATCCCTTTCTGCAATACTCTCTCATTTGAAGAGTTGATATCTGTCTCACCAAGACAAGTTTCTGGATCCCTTGAAGGGTTATCCTTCTTCCTTCTTCACTTACACATTCTAAGGTTTTATGGTAACAGTCTAGTCTGGCTTTATGCGTGGCTATCCAGTCCATACCAATCAACAGGTCATACGATCCTAGGGGTAATATGTTAAGGGTTGCTTGGGCGGTAAATTCACCCATAATGAATTTGCAAGCTAGTATGACCTCCACTACCTTTCTTTTGGTGCCAGTGGCTAACTGTACCAACCATGTCTTGGTGTGTTTATGTGGCTGTAGTTTACACTTATCAACAGCCTTAGGGGCTATATAACTCAAATTTGAACTAGGGTCAATCAGAATAGACACTAGATGGTTGGTGATCATACCTTCTAATTCCACCACTAAAGCTTGGTGGTCAACTTGGTTGCTATCCAAGGCTACATAAATTTGCAGCACACTCCTAGCCACGTCATTGACAGTGGTAGCTTCTTGAACACTATAAAATCTCTGGTTATTCTGTTGTCGGTGCGGGCAGTCCCTCAGTAGATGTTCTTCTCCACATCCCCAACATTTCAAAGGTTCTCTCTTTGGGTTATTAGTCTTTCCTGGGGTATATCTAGAAGGTTTATTTACGCCCAAGGAGGGGAAGTTCTGTTGGTGTACACTTTGGGCTGGCAAGCTCATCCTTGAGTTCTTTTTATAATTTTTAAATCTTGGGGATTTAAACCCCCTTTTCTGGAATCCAGAACTATTCTTCTGCTTCCATCCTTCGTGAGGTTCTGTCTGATGCCCGAGTTGTTCATGACAATATCTCACCTTTCGGATAGTGTCTTCTAGAGTATTTTGCTCGTCAAACTCGATCCTGTTCTGATATTCCTTAGGGAGTCCACTCATGAATCGTTGCACCTAGGCCTTTTCTACTTTTATATAGGGTACGTACCTCAGCAACTCGAGGAATCTACTGACATATTCCTCTAGGGTGAGTTTCCCCAGCTTGAGTTCATAGAATTATTTAGTCTTTTCGTCGAAATAATTTTTCGACAGATACTTCGTCCTGAAGTATTTCTCAAACCGTTCCCAAGACAGGCCCTCTTTATGAATCCCTTTTACATTCTTAAGGTCTTCCCACCAAATGGAATCCTTTCCATTCAAGTTGAAGGTGGCCACTCGGGCGTTCAAGTTTTCTGAGAAGTCATGGACTCTAAAATATTTCTCTATTCCAAGTAGCTAGGCCTCCGCTTTCTCTCCCTTCTTTATTTCACCATCGAAGGAGGGTGGTTTGGCCTTCTTGAATTCTTCAAGATTATGACTCTTGGAAAGCTTTCACTTCTATCATTTTCTTCAAGAATAAGAACTAGTTCTGCTGCTAGAAGATCCCTCTAAGTTGCCAGCTTCCTTTCCAGAGGAATCATCCGACGCTTGTCACCTATCTCTAGGGTGGACCTTTCTCGAGGTGATCTTCTCAATGTGGCCACTTAAATGACCACATTTATGTATCTCAGTTGGAATTCGACTTTTCATTGTCTGTCGTCGGTCCGCGTGACTGGTGTCAAGTTCATGCTATAATTGTCTTTGTATGTTGGATAAACTCTACAGTAAGACTGCATTAATTTCGATTTTCTTCTCTTTCTCTTTTATCATCCTCTCGTTGTCATCCTTGCAGCTCTATACTTCGACCATGAGGCTCCTCACAGTCTCAGCTAGATCTGGAGGGGTCCCTACTGCCCTCCTTTCGTCAGAATCTTCATCTCCATTGTGGGAGCCTTCCCCCACCTCGTGGTGAGTCACCATTCTATGTGTCTGTAGTTTCCCGCGGTTGATCATCTACTTGTGTGCAAAATAAAAATGCTTGTTGTTAGTCAATATTTATACTCATTCGTAACCAGTGCATAATTCATATTTTTCACATGCATACACACAATAGGAGTTTTCATTCTTAACTTTGACTTTTGATTAAGGGGGTTAAGATAGAGGGTTACTCCTTTTAAGAGTACTTTGAATGGAGTCTCTACGCAACCTGTTCATGAGCCCAGGTAGGCCAAGTGTTGTAACCATGCTCTGATACCAATTTGTCACACACCCACTATGGCATAATAGATTTTTCACCTTTTTCTCTCTCCTTTTTTCTCGAGGGACAGAATCCTTGAGTTCCTTCAAGGTCCTAACACAGGCTAGTCCTTCCTGTCGAGACTTTCCCTCAGCCAATCCACTGGTTCTTTCATTGAAAACCCATCTTGTACAACTCAGGTACCAAGTGCGGGCTTCACCTCCACGTTATCATTAGATTATGACCCCGGCCAAGCCAATAGGCACCTTTCGCACTTCGCGACTCAGCGATGCACGAGGGTTGAGTCTTTTGACTCTTCAAACCCTGAAACCTGAAATCCTACCTTTGGGTGAGATCGACGGCTACGAGTCTCTCCCCTGATCCGACGGTCCTAGCCGTATCGGGACTTCGGTAGCCAGGAGTTCGAAAAGAAAGGGGGTCAAGTTTTTCAACTCTTCAAACCCCGAAATCGTACCTTTGGTGAGATCGATAGCTCCGAGTCTCTCCCTTGATCCAATGGTCCTAGCCATATAGGGACTTCAGTAACCAGGAGTTCGAAAAGCAAGGGGGTCAAGTTTTTCGACTCTTCAAACCCCGAACCCCGAACCCTATTCACACTAAGCCGATTCGGAGTTTCGCAATTTGGGACTTCATGACTTGCGAAGACAAGGGTTATAGCTCTATGGCTTCCCGGGTGCCGAAACGTCGAAAAGCCGAAACCTATTCATACTAAGTTGCTTCGGGGTTTCGCACACCGGGGCTTCATGACTTGCGAAGATGAGGGGTCCTGCCCTTTGGTCTTCCAGGTGTCGAAACGTCGAAATGCCAAAAACTATTCCTGCTAAGCTACTTCGGGGTTTCGCACACCGAGGCTTCATGACTTGCGAAGACAAGGGGTCCTTCCCTTTGGTCTTTCGGGTGCCGAAACACCAAAATGCCGAAAACTATTTCCTCTAAGATGCTTCGGGGTTTTGCACACTGAGGCTTCGTGACTTGCGAAGACGAGGGTTATCGCTCTATGGTTTCCCGAGTGTCGAAACACCGAAAAGCCGAAACCTATTCATACTAAGCTGCTTTGGGGTTTCGCACATCGGGGCTTTGCGACTTACGAAGACGAGGGGTCCTACCCTTTGGTCTTCCGAGTGCCGAAACGCAAAAATGCCGAAAACTATTCCCGCTAAGTTGCTTCAGGGTTTCGCACACCGAGGCTTCGCAACTTGCCAAAACGAGGGGTCCTTCCCTTTAGTATTCTGGGTGTCGAAACACCTAAATGTCAAAAAATATTCCTACTAAGCCGATGGTCTAGATCACTTCTGGATCAATGACCACGATCACATTGCGATTTCACGAATCGTGAGTTCGTGCAATCCTACCCATTGACCACTCCAAGTCGCAGGTCAGTGAAATGCTACCCGACTGCCACGTGTCCTGTGTCGATGGGTGATTCTGAATTACTTCAGGACTTTCAGGATGTTGCCAAGTCCACCCTTCGGCCTTTGTAAAGGTTAAGGTCGATGGGAAATATAGCTCTGACAGATCCTCCTGAGGGTTCCTGGGTAAATTATCCCTAGGTTTGGTGATCTGACTAAAGCCTTCCTAAATCGCCAAGCTATATACTCTGTGGTAGGGGGTAAGGGAAACTCATGGGTTTACTATCATAGTAGCCCTTTCAAGGGACTTACTCTGACTCGGGAGTGCAAGGAAACTTCTCGGGAGAAGTGCCTTCAGGAAATTAAGCCATTGCATAGCGTGAGTCAGGTAGATGGGGCCATTCTCCAGGGCACAGACTCGTATCCTGAACCTATTCATTCTATGTCTAAACTGATTATGGTCATATAAGTATAAGTAAGCATCCATTGTTTCAAAATAAAAACATAGGCAAACACTTCCATACAGAAAACATTCATGAGCGTATAAACATGAGCATGCATTCAGTTCAAAATATAAGACATAACACTTATCAGGAAACACCAGTCATGTTGCGACTACTGAGAGGGGTGCTCATTTCCACCCAACTGTAGGCTCAATGAATCCAGATGGATTTACCACTAGCCACCCTCAAGCTAGACCATGATGCTTGGAGATTCAATATCCTATTTCCAGCTCAATGGAAGTCCAGAACGAAGGTTTTCCTTTCTCCTCCACTATTCGAGACTCCCTGTCTCTCCAGAGTTCCTTCTGTCTTCTTCCTTTGTGATCCCCTTCGCATGCGCTCTCCCCCCCCACACTTCCTTTCTTGCCTTGTCCTGCAAGGTTGTGTGTGGCATGAATTTTCCCGTCCGTGGTCAGGTCTAAGGGCTTCTACAGATTGGCGGTTCAACCCCATCCCCTCATTAACTCATGAGGAGCCTCCCCACCTACCACCCTGGCAAGTAATTCATTCCAGGGTCAGAGAGCCATTGTTTCAACGTACTCTCATTGGGAGTGTTTTGAAATGGTACATTGAGCTCGACTGCTCAAGATACTCTTCCTCCGGTGAATTGGCAATGGATTTCCTAAACCATTTCCAATTACCTGTGAGATACGACGCTGGCACAAAATTGCTGGCCAATTTCGAACAGACAAAAATGGACCATATCTCTAATCACATCTGAGAATGGAGACGCCAGAAGAGTTTGATTAAGGTGCCAGTCCCACCTGCATTCCTTCTTGAGTGGTTCCTTAAGTATTTGGTCCCATAGTTATCCAAAGACGTCGCAACGTCGAGAGTTTTTTCCAAAGAAGATGCAATCATGCGAGCTCAACAGCTTGAGCTAATTTATTCTCTGTCTGGTCTACCGTATGAAATCTTGTCGGATGCGCCACGATCAATACTTGATAAAACTAGACAGAGAGCTGGACCACATGCCGATGGTATTGTTGGTTCAGCACAAACAAATCCCATTGAACAACTGACGAAACAATTGTAGCAATTATCTACATAGCATATAGCGGCCAACCAGACTACTGTTCTAACTGCTCCCCCTAGCCAAACGTCGGATGTACACAGTGTGAAATCAACAAATCTGAAGGCCACCCAACATCCTGATGGAAAGAAGAAACAACGTAAGAAGGGAAAGGGGGATAAGAAACCCACTAATAATGTTGGCGGGGGAAACACCGAAAAAAGCAAGTCGAAGTATCCATGTAATCTATCTGTGGAAGACCACCTGACTCACCAGTGCCCTCGGCTTGCAGAGGCCCAAACGTTATTGTCACATTAGCAGCCTGTTGTGTTAAAAAACCCATTTAAACATGGCCAAAATCTAACTCAAGCCTCTATAAGCACGGAAGGGAGAATTCAAGGACCCCCTCCATCTTCAAACAATCCTGCATCTGCGAATGTGTATATGATGAAAGGTGATGCCTATATATCGACTAGAGCACATGATTACAGCAAGCCAAGAACCTCTGAGAAACATAAAGAAGCTGAAACCCCATCTCTCCCTCTCCATATCGAGAAGACATTGGGAGAAACCATGACATGCATCCCAAAATGTGCGTTTAAGAAAGCTTCTCACAACCCAAATGCAAGGGCCGCCCAAAACTACTCTGTGGTGGAGGATTTGTCTCAAACCCCTTGTGCGATGTCTACTTTGGAAGTCCTCCAATGTTTCCCTTCCCAGAGAAAGGCTCTGTTATCCGTTTTAGGATCCGCCGAGACTTGTAATTCGAGTACGGTCATGCTTGATACAACCGACTTAAAAAATCATCTCCCTTACCACGTAGCATTCCAGATAGTAGTGGCTTACACCACGAAAAATTTTACTCGGAACATTTTCTGCACGGTGGTTGATGAGGGTGCCTCAACATGTGTAATGTATTTGGCATGTTGGAAGGCCATTGGCCAACCTTCTTTGTCTCATTCACCTACTCTTCTTACCGCTTTCAATGGTCATTCGTTCTGACCACATGGCATTATCCCCTCTTTTCATGTGTAGTTAGGAGGGAAAACCGTGTGTGTCGAGGTTGAAGTGGTCGACACATCTCTCGACTACAATCTCTTGTTAGGGAGGAGTTGGACCTATTCTATGCAATAAGTAGTCGCTATAGTTTTCTGTGTCTTGTTGTTTCCACACGAGGGTCAGATCATTATCCATTGATCAGTTGTCTTTCTCCCGTCCTGACCCTTCATTGGGGGCATCTGTAGTCCCAATGATTGATAACCCTCAACCCGAGATTGTCAACATAAGGGTTGGTTTGTGCCCACCTTTTATGGGTACTTTCGATTACCCACCTCCTCAAGGAGATGTTAATTTCATATCTCACCACCATAAGGTTGAGATTTTCCAAGTTTCGTCGTTTCGCACGACTTACTTCAACGATCCGTGGATTCTTCCTTCCCCATCGGCCATGATGGAGGGGACAGGACACCATGGTATGTCCATGCCCTTGTCTGGGGAAAAAGTGGCATACTCTTTAGTCCAGCAAGCTTTCACCAACCCCGATCCAACTCCCACACAAGAGTTATATCCTATTCTAGAGCCTATTTGGGCTCAAGGTTCCCTCGCTGATACAGATTCTTTAGATTTAGTCTTGCCCTCAGACGAAGCAATCATTGAAGTAATGACTAGTCCAGACAAACCCTAGGATGATCTCCATCATAGATCTTACTTCCTCCCAGAGTTAAGCATAATTGAAGTAGGGGAATTCACTTTGACTATGACTGGAGATAGGTCTTGTCCTATCAATCCCTTGGCTACGCATGTTTTTTATGACGAGGGTAATATGGAAACCATTGCCAAAACTATACCTATTAACATCTCCAGAACCCCTAGCATTGTGGAGAATGTTTTCGTCAGAGTTGACTGCTCCCCCGAAGAGATTCAAATCTACATGAATTTATTTAAGGAATTCCACGACGTTTTTGCTTGGTCTTATGAGGAAATTCCAGGCATCGATCCAAAAATTGTTGAACACGAAATCATGAATTATCCTGATGCTAAGTCGGTTCAGCAGAAGCTTCATCCGATTAATCCTAAGAAATCAGTAGCTACTAAGGTTGAAGTAGAGAAACTGCTCAAGGCAGGTTTTATCTACCCCGTCCATTTGAACTAATGGGTGTCAAACCCCGTGTTGGTTGACAAAAAACGGACTTCTGTGATTTGAACAAAGCCTATCCAAAAGATAATTTTCCCACACCATTTATTGACCATATAGTCGATGAATGCGTAGGTTGAGAGGCCTTTTCTTTCATGGATGGTTTTTTGGGATATAATCCGATACAAATCAAACCCAAAGACCAACACAAAATAGAATTCTTTTTCCATGGGGTACATTTGCGTATCGTAAGATGTCGTTTGGTCTGAAAAATGATGGAGCTACCTTTCAGTCGGCCATGTCTTTTTCTTTCCGCGATCTCAAACATATCATCGAGGACTACTTAGATGATTTAGCATCACAATCTCGTAAGAGAACTGATCATCCCACACACCTCTGACTTATCTTTGAGCGATGTTGCTACTTCTGGATTCGCTTGAATCCCAACAAATGCAGTTATTGCGTGACATCAGGTCATCTGCTAGGTTTCATAGTTTCAACAATAGGGATCATGGTCGGTCCTCTAAAGGTTGAGGCAATAGTTTAGTTGCCTCCCCCATGTACAATCCTTCAACTTCAGAGTTTATAGGGAAAAGCGAACTTTTTTTGGCGTTTCATCGCAAACTACACCGAGATCAAAAAGGGCTTTATGCGTTTACTGAAGAAGGACGTTCCTTTTCATTGGGACGATGTCTCTAAACGCTCCTTCGAAGTGTTGAAATGTGCCCTCACAACTGCCCCTCTGCTTCGGCCACCCAATTATAACAAAGATTTCTTATTATACTTGGCTACAACAGAGTCAACCATCGGCATGGTCTTAGTTCAGGAGGATGATTTGCTCTTAGAATATGTGATTTATTACCTGGGCCGATGCATGGTTGGGCCGAAACTCAGTTATTCTCATATTGTAAAACTTGTGTTGGTTGTAGTTCATGCCATCCAACAGTTTCATCATTATATTTTGTTTCGCAAGACCACCGTCATTGTCGTTGTGAATCCATTTCAATACGTGTTGCAATGACGGGTAATCGGCAGAAATATCAGTAGATGGATAGTTGTCCTCCAAGAATTTGAATTAGATTTTGTTTCGTCGAAAATCCAAAAAGTCATTGGTCTTTGTGGAACTCATCTCGGAACTTTTGATTGAGTCAGGTGATGTTATGCCCGAAGAGTCACCTATTCAAGGAGACATGTTTTTGATAGCATCTTCGGACCCTTGGTATGGAGATATACTTGTCTATCTCCATACTTTGAAGTGCCCCACCTTTGCTTCTCGTGATGAGCATCGCCGAATACGCCATCAGGCCAAGAACTATCTCATACTCGAAGATACTCTGTATCGTCGAGGTGTAGATTGCATCCTTTGTCGATGCCTCACTCATGAAGAAGCAGAAATTGTGCTTAATGATTACCTTACTAGAGCACGTGGCGGTCATTTTTCTGGGTTGGAAACAGCCCAAAAGATTTTATGACCCAGTTACTTCTGGCCGACACTAATCAAATATTGTATCGCATCAGTCAAGAAGTGCCACCCGTGTCAAATCTTCTCAAGGAAGATGAGGGCACATCCCACTCCCATGTTTCCCATCAACACCGTTGCCCCCTTCACCAAGTGAGGGATTGATTACACTACCTACAACCCTCCTTCAACAAGGGGGCATTGTTATATCATCGTAGCAATAGACTACTTCACCAAGTAGGTTGAAGCTATGCCAACGTTCAAAGATGATGGCGAGACTACCACCCTCTTTTTGTTTAACCAAATTATAGCACGGTTCAGCGTCTCAAGAGAGATTGTCACTGACCATGGCATTCACTTTCAAAACACAATGATGACCAAGTTAACATCAAATCTTGGGTTGATTCAAGAACATTCGTCACCCTACTACCCTCAAGCAAATGGTCAGGTGGAAGATGTCAATAAATCTCTTAAGACCATCTTACAGCACATGATCAATTCGGCCAAGTCAAATTGGCATTTGATGTTATACTCGGCATTATGGGCCTACCGAACGTTTGTTAAGACTACAATCGGTTTCTCACCTTTTCAACTCGTTCATGGGCTAGAAGCAGTCTTGCCTATAGAGTGCCAGATCCCGTCTCTCAAGTTGGCAGTACAATTGTTGCCAGACACTTCGTCGCTTGAAGAGCGTTTATTATACCTCAAGCAACTCAATGAGCAGTGTTAGGATGCATCCTTGGATAACGAGGCTCACAAACAAAAAGTCAAGTGTCAATATGATCGGTTCGTTCACCCTCGAATTTTCTCGATAGGAAACCTTGTCCTGGTCTATGCCCAAGATAAGGACCCCCTGGGGGCAGGCAAGTTCAAACCCATGTGGTTTGGACCTTTCATCATAAAAGAGGTTCTAAAAAAGGGCGCTTATCATCTGGTAGACTTTGAAGGAAATGCTTTGGTAGAACCTAGAAATGGGCTCTGCCTCAAGAAGTATTACTCATAGGTAGATCACCTTAGGTAACTTTTTGTAACATATGTATAGTTCCTGTACATTTGTGTTTTTAGTCTTCACCCTTTTTTGGTTTTATGAACATGTTGTTTTGATGTCATTTTTTTTTCACTATGGAAAATGTCAAGTGAATCGGAGGTGTTCGTTGGGTTTGCGGATGACGCTAGCTGAAACACTCGGAGGCTTGCATCCACAACTTGGGTAATATACACACCTCAAGGCTAGTTGTTATCTTCAGGAGGTATCTGTTTAGGTGACACCATAAATAATGTTGTCGAATACAGTGCATTTCTAGAGTTGCTGCGTGATGCTTTGTCCCATGGTATTTCTCATCTCCAGGTATATTTCGACGCTCAGTTGGTTGTGTCTCAGTTAAATGGAGTGTACTACGTTTATGATCCTATTATACACCGATGGTTCCTTAGGGTACGTCTCTTAGAATGAAGCTTTGATTACATTACGTATATCCATGTTCCTAGGAGATTGAATCAAGTTACAGACGCCCTAGCTAATCATGTATTAGATTGGCATTTTGCACACATGTAAAGAAAATCACACACACACATGTAAATACATTGGTAAAATAAATGTAGTCCATAAACACATAAAAAGACATAAAAATCCATATATAATATCAAAAATATCAGAGTACGTGCAGGGGTGCAAGCACCTAAAAATACGTCCAGTAACGATTCATGGGGCTTATTCCCTCAAAAATATACAAATAGTGCCCTCAGCACGTGAAAAGACCAACCAAACTAAGGACGGGTCCTATTGGCCTTGTTATAATGCTCAACATAGTTTACCAAATGCCAAAAAAGTCAGACCCACGTCTGAGGTGCCCCCAGTACATGAGGTTGCATAGACGGCGACAGATCCTCAATCTCTTCCATAGGGACTATGTGTAAGGTCTCTTCCAACAGAGCCTTATAAAAAAATAAAAAATTAATAAGAGAAGTTCTACCCTAACATCTTTACAATTCCTTAGTCATCATATAACAATTCATAACCAGCATATAACCATTCAACATAATTAAAATTTATGAGTAGATCATAATAAATTACATAACACAAGAGAATAACGAAAATACATACCTCTAACTAATGTTACTGTTGTCGTCCTCCAACTCTGTGTGATACTCTGCCCAAAACTATCTAACCTCCCAGCCATCTAGGAATAGAGCCTATCCGGCTCCCTAGCTCCAAGATTCCGGAAGGATTCCTGGCCCCCGAGCCCAAAACTCCTAGCAACAGGTGTCCCCTATCTCAATCCTATAACAAACTTATCCAGCCAGAAACTAGTAATCCAATCTCCCAATCTCCCCAAAATTAAAAATTCTCAATACCCTCTCCCATATGAAAATAATGCTCCCCCTAAAAAGTCCCCCTCTCTCGAGTGTTTTTCCCCGCATATTCTCCTTTTCCTTTTCTTGCTCATTCACGGCCTTCTTCCTTTCATTAAGACTCACCCACCTTATCCCTCCATTCAATGCCAACCACCTTATCCCTCCATTCAATGCCAACTACCTTATCCCCTTCTCCTTAATGGTTCCATCATTCAATATGTTAAGTTTTCATTTAATAAATTAAAATTTATTAAACTTAAATTCATTAACCAAATATTTAATAAGTTAATTAATTAATTAATATA
>ML843431.1:0-13174 GCA_009831015.1 Picea engelmannii
TAATTAGGTTAGATGTTGATGTGTGTTAAAGAGTAATTTGACATATAAGGATTTTCAAATCAAGTTGGTATAAGAGTTGGTTTTGACAAGTGTTTGCAAGTGATGTGACGAGGTCCAAGACTCAAGTTGGTGAAGGTGTTTGAATACTCCTTAACACAAGATCTCTTTGTTGCAAAGGACAACATGAGTAAAGCTATCATGAAATTAAGGATTCATAGGGACATGAACCGACAAATCCAGAAGGAGAATTTTGAATTAAGGATGCAACTACAATCCCTCGAGGAGGAGAAGCAGAGGCTTCAATATTGATTGATATGTCATGAAAAGCTCCTTAGAGGTATTATTAATGAATTGGAAAGAGAGTTGTAGGCTAAGGACTAGATATTGGCACCATTCCATGAAGTTGGGAAAGTGGAGAAGGAAAGGTATCCTATGCAAGAGATATCATCTCCTACTAAAAGTTTATAGATAGTAACCGAGGAAGATGGTTTATCATATTCTTTTTCTCCCCATCAAGATGGATAATTCTCTAGGGTGGTTGAAGTAAGGAGAACTTCAAATGAAGAGGTCCTTCATAAGGAGTTGGTATTACCTTCCAACACAAGGAAAGGTATCAAATGTAAAGCATCCCCAGGAAGAGATGAGAATTTCAATGAAGGAATGAAGACATTTCCTACCACTAAGACTGGTATGAATTTATGGTCTATGTATCCATGCATTTTATGTAGAACTAATAACCATTGCATGGAGAAATGTGGGAAAATACGATCCTTGCAAGAGAAGCCATCTGAGAAAGAGGACAAAGGCAAAGGTCATTTTCCAAGACAAAAGAATAGGGATAATGGAAAAAAAGGATTGTGGTTCTAGGAAAGGAACAAGAAATTCTCCTCTCATTGTGGTAAGAATGGAAATCAGATTGAAAAGTGTTGGACACTTCATCCATACTTATATCTGAAGCAGAACTAGGAACATGTAAAAGCACTTACAAGAATACAGGTAACAACCTCAATGAAAGTTGATAATCTTGATAAGAGATTTGAGAGAGAATTTTTCTTGATGGTTGGTCTTAACAATATAGTGTATGAAGACATCGAGGTATGGTTCATGGACAATAGATCATCTTGTCACATGACAAGAATGAGATTGGTAGTCCTTACTTTCTTAGAAATTGACATAGATTGTTATGTGGGATTTGGGACTAACACCAAACAAGAAGTGAAAGTAGTTGGTTATGTAATATTCCAACTCGAGTCAAGGGATTTTTGGGAATAGAACATATGCTATATGTTCCAGATTTGAAAGTAAACTTACTCTTAGTTTCAACGTTCAAAGATGAAGGATATGCAATTACATTCCAGGATGGACAAGTACTAGTGTATTCAAAGGAAGCTACTCGGGACAAAACTGTGGTGCTTGGTGTCATAAAGGAGAGACTATATAGGTTACTTGGACGACCTGTAATTAGATCCATTGGATATTTGGATTCAATGTCAGATTCAAATTCATTGTCAAAGGCATTGTCAGAGATGGGAAGCTGTGAGAATCCTTCTAGTATTATTGGAAGAACGAGTCCACGAAGAAGCCACCTATTCCGTCCTAGGATAAGTATCAAGAAAAGATTTCATTTTGGAAAAAAAAGTTTGTAAATATGTATATGTGCAAATAACAAAGTTAGCATGCATATGTAAATACCTTCTAAATTATGTTTCCATTGTTGTAATAGAGGGTTTTATTAGTCACTCTTGGAGAATGAGAGAGAGGGATATTGTAGGGATTTCTAAAGCCTTTTGACAACAATGTAGATAGTTGTTGTAATTATCAGCTAATGAACTACATATGGATCGACTTCCTAAGTAATAACATTCTTATTTTGAAGTATAAAGGTGAAAGAACAGAAGAATGCAGGCATTGGAACATGTAGATCGGGAGCGAGAAGAACATTATAGCTATGTAATAACTTCCTAGAGATGGTAAATAAATATTCTTTGTGTAAATATATGCGGTAAAATATTTATGTAAGATGTATGCTATATGCTATAAAAATCTCCAAGATGTTATGCGATGTTCGTGTAATATGTATACCTTATACAGAAGCAAGTCAAATGGTACAAATGTTTGTGGGAAACATGTTTGGTTTTTTTATTTTAGGGTAGGAGAGAGGAAATGAACAAGAAGTTCATTCAGAGACTCTTACATCAAGAAGTACATGAACAATTAAGTGAAAATGGGTGAGGCATAGACCAACATTCGACTTGGCTTCATGATTGTCGATATGGACTATCTTCAAAAGAGAAGGAGATGGGAGTAAATATTGAGTCAGGATTCAAATATGGATATTGTGGAGTAGAGAGTCATTGAGAATACTTCTGTAATGAAGAAACCAATGAGACGGAGCCAAAATCGGAGCTATTTTCAGGAGCCAAAGTCATAACCATGTTCCGGAGAAACAGACAAAAGTACATTGTGTTAGCACTAGAAGTCACACTAGACTGTTGTAGATGTAATCCTAATACCCATAAAAATGTGAATAATAATGTTTTATAAGGTGTGGCAAATGGATTTGAAACTCAGTTTATGATTTCAATCACAAAACCTTCCATGAAATACACACTAGAAAGAAAGGATTTGAATAGCTTCAAATCAATGTTAAAATATATAAATGAAAGATAGAAGACTTAGCAAGGAAAGTGAAATGTATGTATCAGTTTACATCAGGTATTTCTGCAACACATATGGAAGAAAACTCATTTGAATAAGAACTTCTTAATCAAAAGAGAAAAACACTTGTATCAACTTGCATAAAATACCAACAATAAATCATTTGCTGAAATAAGGAAGCAAGCATCATGATGAATCCTTCACCAGAGATTGATACCAAAGTGAGATAGAACAAAAATGATAGTAGGAAAAAGAATGATTTTTCACTATTAAAGATTCTTGAGTTTGGTACATACATCAGGAAAAATCTGTTCCAGTATGAGACTAAAGATAAGAGTTTTTCTCCTCAAGCATCCAGACCTCCTATCAAGCTATAATATATCTTAAATAAATAAAATCTCCAAGAAAACTTGTTTAAAACCTGCCTCCTCATTTCCTCGTAGGATTATATGCCTAAGAAAGGCGTGGAACCAAGTGTACAACAACAAAATAACAAAATGTTATTTTGCATGAAAATGTTGGCAACGTCTAGAAAAACCCTTAACAACTTGATGATGTAGATTTACTGCGGGTAGCTCCTGGAGGTAGGTGGCCTTCTAATGTGCAACTGAACCCCTAAACGTTGATACGAGTTCAACTTGACACCTGGAAATCCCTCTCATCTTCAAAATATTCATTAATCCAAGTTCGCATCATTTTCACTACAAACTGTCCTAAAACACCCAGTTCACAACACCAGTGAGTCCAGGTGCTGCGAACTTTTGGGTAGAAGCCTATTTACTTGCAAAAAAAAATCCAACCTTTAAAACTTGCACTAGAAGTGGGATAAGCCTTCCATAAATGCTAAAAAATCCTTACAACATGAAGTAACCTTGGAGAAAACATATGAAGATGTTAAGTTTAGCTCAAAATCCAAAATCATCACTTAGTGTTGTAACTGCATGCAAAAAGTAAACCATGACAAAAATGATGATGATGTGAAATATTATCCTGTATTCATATTTTAGTTTTGGTACTCCTAGTAGCCACCTTAGCCAACATATCTAGAGTCATTTTTTCTACTTTCTCTTTGAAGGGTTGCAACTCTGCTTTTAATTTCCTGATCTCGGCTTGGCAAGCTCTCTTCTGCTTATATACATTCTTGAGTTCGTAGTGAAGGGGTAAAGACCTCTTAGCCATGAACCTTTCTTTATCAATAGTCTTCTCATATATATCTAACATATCCTTTAGCTTGATTCGGGCCTCCAAATATTCCTTTTTCAACTTGTCAATTTCAGTTTTTGCATCCTTAAGTTGCCTCCCAAGTCTTTTGAAAGTAGGATTACTTTTATGAGAGGAGTGATGATATCAATAATCTTCATGGGCTACTTGGAAAACTGAGCTTTTTCATTTTGTTGAGCTGAAGTTTTTGTTGTACCATATTCCATAGGAACATGTTGTTTAATTGATAATCTAGTAAAAGGTCTTCTAAGTTTGATTGTTTCTGCAGCAAGCGATGGGGAAAAGCCATGGTTTTTTCCTTTCAAACTCCTTTCTTTGCTTGATGGTATTTCCATAGGTGTAGGTTCTACCATAAGTGAAATTTCTCTGTCAGGAGATTGTGAGGGACCACCTTGAGCTGCTTTATCAGTATCCTGAAAATATTTATCACTCCTAGTCATCTTCCTCTTCTTTCCTGAATATGAATGCACAGTCTTCTCAACAGGGGTAGGAGTTTGTCTTTTAGACTATGGTTTAGGAGCAATATCTAGCTGAAAATATGATGCATCTAGGAAAGTGTCCCAGTTAGTGTTAGTCTTATTCAACTCTTACAGTACTAACATCTTGATTAAACCGGAGTGAAAAACACTTGTATCCACCTGCTTGGACTTACCCTGGACTCTATCTAACATCTTTCCAATACTCCTGAAAGGGTAAAATGGAAGGTTCATAGAATCTTTCCCAGTGAAGTGTAGTAGTAATATGATATGGTATTGATATACCATATTGAACCTTCCTTCACATTTGAAGTACCTTTGAATGACCCTAAGCATCTTGTCAAAATATTCCAGGATGTGACTTTTGGGCACTCCTTTAGATAGGTTGTCTCCTTGATATTCAGGTTTAAGGAATTCATTAGAGAAAGAAGAGTTCAAAGACATGGATTTAAACCACTTCTCACCATAATTAGGTATCTTTGTGGCTACATAAATAGATTGCTCAGAGAATTCAAACTACAACATCCTCACCTTAGTTTTTGTCCCATTGAAATTGAGTGCAAACTTCTTAGCTACTTCAGGATGTCCTCTTTGCATTTTCTGACAAAAATTGAGGCAACCCACCCTCTGGAAAGATTCTTTGAAAAATGGTTCAGAATGGATGAGTTGCATGTCATGTGGTTTAGACCTCATAATATCTCCCCCTTTTTGGATCTTCTTGCCTTGTTGACTGTCCATAATTACTATTTTGAAAACCTCATGTAACCTCTTATGACAATTGCTATGAGAAATGTAATATAAAACAAGAAATTTTAGGTTTTGTTTATAGGGATGGCACACTTAAGGTTTACCTGACTGAAAATATTATACATAACAATAGTGTGAATTTGACCAAGTTGAAAGTAGGATGTGATAAAGAGGAACAATAATTCAATCTGAATGAAACTGCAGACAAGAATAAAGAAACAATTATGTGTAAAACATAGTGTTTGCAACGCCAATGGTTGAGTTCACAACGTCAATCTGTAGCGCAAACTGAACTAGGTTTTTATGAAAGACTGGAAAGACTTTCCATGTCTGAGGGGAAACACATAATTGACTGGTTAAAACTTCGGCCTTAGACGAATATCAATTTTGACAAGGTTTTGGTTGATAAAAAGATGGGGGGTTCGTAGCGCCAATCTGCAACACTTACTTTACTGCACAGAGTTATAACGGATCATTTGCAACGCATAGTTGGTAATGGGTAATTTTATTGTTTGCAAGGGGAAAATGTAAGATGTTGCTTTGGTATATCAATATTGAAAAATTCCAGGTTGTAGGATACCACAACTGTGAATTATAAATAGTGCAGAGAGTTGGCAGCCCATAAAGTATTAAAACAATTTGCAGCGCATGGAAAAAATACAACAACTTGGAGTTTCAATCAACCCTTAATCATCATGCAATTACCAAAGGAATACCTGGTGTTTTTGGAACTTGGCTTGATGTCTTAGGTATAAGCATCCAATCCTTTTATCCACAACATTTAGTTCCCAGCGTTAACTTTCAAACTCTAGCAACGTGCTTCATTCAAACTGTTAGAGTTGTTCCTTGAAACAATCTTGAAAATCATAATGAATTGAATGCGCTGAAAACAATGAGATCTTCCCCCACACGTTTTCAAAGTACAATGATGAGAACTTAGTGCATGAGGTACTTCTTGATGCACTGCGAACTTTTAGGTGAGTTTACAGCAAGAAGATCTAACATTCGACTTGACCTTCAAACGGTTGAAAATGACATAATGGAACTTTTGTACATATCTTTGAGACAAGACATATGATGATGATGATTTTAAGACCAGGGGTGTGACCCATGCTGACCCTTGTTTCCTTCATGATCATAAAAAATACCATGACACCAAGGCTCTTACAAAGACTAAAAAATAGCCTATGCTCATGGAAAAAATCAAACATGAGCTATGACATGAGATATAACCCAAAGCCTAAAATTAAAAGACCCTATGACTCAAAACAAGAAAAATCCAAAAATATTTTGACCCCTACAAATCCTATGTTCTAACACACTGGTCTAGATTGGTTTCCTTGAGCTTATGAAAGAACAAGAAGGATATCAAATCCATATCCAAGGCAAAGATCAAGGCCGAAATGGAAATCAGTCTAAGTGCATTTGAGCAAGGTGGAATAATGAAGAATCTTTATCATCACTAAATTGTTGAATGATCCATGAAGAGAAATTCAGTAAGGTGGAAGAATGAAGAAGAGTTATCATCACTAATTTGTTGAAATATCCATACTTTTGGAGGACAAAAACTTCTTCAGTGGGAAGGTATGATCCAAGAGGATCTGGAACGCTAAAAAATTGATCATCTCAAATTCTCATGAATATGACTTCATTGTGTATATCTTGACGAGATCTTTCCAACGATGCATGAATCGCCTCAAACAGATGTCATATGAGAAAGTTATGGCCTTTCAAAATTTCGGTAAAAACAAAGAAAAAATATGACTAGGGAGTCCATACATATGACATCAGCATGTTGATGTGGCAGCACAGTAGACTTCCATGTGGAATCCATATAGTGAGTTGTATGAATCAGAGGATGACACATGTCCTTCCTTACAATAGGTGACATCAATATATGTACGACAAGTGGAAAGCTCAGAGAGTGACACGTAGACAGATGACATCAATGTGACATTGGCACGCTAACGAGGAAACACCAAAGGTTGACACGTGTCACCTTAATTTGGCTGATTTGACATCCAATTGGACCACTAGGAAAGTTCCACATGTCATCTATATGGATGACATGGCATACCATACAATGACATGGAAGGTACAGGTGGCATATCGTATAGGTACATTCAGCAAGTGACATGACAAGGCACAATTAGAAACAACTGGACTAATCATAGGCTACCACGTGGATCAATCAAGTGGCACCATGTGGCACCTTCTAGAAGACCAAGTTGGCCTGGAGATCAAAAAACATGCCCCCACCATGGAGGGCAGACCAAATCCATATTGTTAAACTAGATAACAACATATATACCAAATATGGAGTCTGTGGGGTTTGAACCCTAGACCTTCCGCCATATATTCCAATGACTCCACAAACAACCACCAACCAATGTTCCACCAACTTCAGTTGGTTATAACCACTAAGGGAATTGTATTTAAGTTCGAACCGAGATTCCAGATGGTAGATTGGGGGCCCAATCCCTACATAAACTGGTTCTTGTATCGAGGATAGTACACAAAGTATGAGGGTACATGGAATTTCATGTAGGGTACAGTTCGACAATACGGTGAATTGGGATACGTGGAAAGAGGGGAAACTATGTTGAGTTTGTCTTGTTTTGTGTGCCATTGAGCACCATGTCCAAACATAGTTATGTTTGTACTTGTTTTTCTCAGTTTTTCAAGAGGAGCATGATGGTGATGTATGTTGTGTGCTAAGATGTTGTTTATGAAGATATTAGTTTAGATTTCCTTGTATGAGAGTTTTAGCGCATTGTTTTGCATGAAGAAGGGGGTCATTTTGAGCTTGTTTAGAACATAGTCGAGTTTATACTCATTTTTCTCATAATTTCGAGAGGAATTCAGTAGTAACCTCTATTTCTGAGGTTGAGTGGAAAAATTGAAGAGTGACTTCAAATTGGCATTTGTAAGTCCCTTTAATTGTAATTTTGGCATTAAGATTAATGAAGAGAGGTCTCACTATTGAAAGGGGACTCAAAGATGTAGCCTAGGAGGGGTGAACTCTGTCATCAAATCTTGTCTTCATATTTCTTTTATTTTATGTTGTGTTATCTCTCATTATTCTGCAAGATATTCATCATTTTATGAAGTTTTGGATAAGTAAAATATTCACATGTGGTATGCAAATCTGTCAAATACAATCAAGAAATAATTATGAATCAGGTTAGATGTTGATATGTGTTAAAGAGAATTTAAAATTTAAGGATTTTCGGATCAGTACCCAAAGTATTTGACTGTAAGGAAATTGTCACCTAGTGCACTGATAAATTTCTTCAAAGTGGAAGGGTTATTCAACTTCAAAGCGAAACCCCCATTTCCTTAGCGCTGTTATTTTTAAGAAAAATTCCGAAGTTTCCAGAGCCTACCATTACTTTTAAAGGAGAAGAAGCAAGGAGTTTACTCAAGATTAAAAACAATGGATTGGATCTTTTACAAGAATATTTATAGGATCTTGCGACAATGGTAGTTGATATATCCATAATTCAGGGTAGCTTACTGAAGGAATCTTATCAACAAGTTGCATGGCTCTTTACTACTATTACTTGTCAAGGATCCACGACAACCATTACTCGGTTGGCTCTCTATATCTTATATTTTACAATTCATGAAAAAGTTATCTTTGATTGAGGAAAAATCATCTTTGTTGAAATTTCTTCACAACTTTCAAATTTCAAGAAAGAAAAGAAGTTCTATATGGCTTCTTACTTGATATTTTCTATTACTTATTGCCATGTATTAAAAATTTTGACTATTGGGAAAAGGGTAAATAGAAAAATCGACCCAGTAACTATGTGGAATGAGGCTCTGTGGAGACATATATCTACTTATTACTTTTATGAGTATACAATGAATTTGTGATTGTTTTCAAGAAACTTATTTTTGGAGAAAATACAACTAGATTGTCATTAGAAGTGATGACCTTTCTGAACAAAAGGGGGACTATAGAAAAAATGCAAAATTATAATGTGATTAGAATTTTTCGTTCCTATGAAAGTGCTTTCTTTCTTCCTTATTACATTTCAAACAAAATATTTTTTATTGAAGTTGCTAGGCAATATAGTTTCTGGCTGCACTTTTTTCACAAGAAAAGAAAGAGGCAATTTATCTCGTTGCCATGAAAAATTGGAGAAATTATATTAAGAGGCATTGCAAAAATTGATGAATACTCAACTCACCTGAACTAGTTCAATATGGAGTGTGCAGAAAAGATCAAGGGCTTCAAACCAAGTCATTTCTTTGTTGATCATATGACATCAGTTGGATTCAACAATGCATTTTTTAATACGCTTATGTTTCAATAAGAGGAAGGTAATATTAATGATGTTCCAATGCAATCTGTTGATGATATTGAAACTATGGTAAGCTCGACAACCCAATATAAACAAAAGGGTGAAGGCTCAAATAAAAAAGGTACTCAATATCCCGTGGTTTTACAAAAGAACATCTTACCAAAACATGGTCTTCAAGCAACAAAGATCACAACCGAAAAGGTTTTCAAAGAGTAATTAAGGTGGCGGGGGTGATAAAAACCCTCCTCAAGGAAAAAATGAAAATGCTCATAAGCTCCAAGTGAAGATGAAAAGAAAAAAATCTCAGCGAGAAAAGTGGCCCAGGGACAGCCATGATGTAGGTGGCGGGACGCTGATCCCGCGGCTGAAGACGGTTCGAAAAATGGACGTCGTAGGCTCCTGGAATGGTGAGTGGAAGTTTGACAAAAGGTCTATATATAGCTGTAGGGCCCACATTGCCACCTCATTTGTACCTGTTTCTTTAGTGAGTTTCCGAGAAGATTCAAAGGAGATTGAGTGATTCCGAGAGCACGAGGTATCCGATCGACGGCGTGCGAGCTTCAGGTTAGTGGTCTAATCATCCTGCATAGCTATAGGTTTCCAATTTTTGGGTAGGGTGGGTACGGGGGGTCGTACGTGAGTTTTAGGGGGGTTTTGGGTAGAGGATGGGACCACATGCGCAGGCAACTCGGTGGAAGGCGCGCATGAGTGCGCGCCTATACACGGAAGAAGCGCGCATGTGTGCGCGTGAGAAGGAATTTAAGGCGCGCCTTAGGGGCGCGCCTGTAGGGTAGACAGGCGCGCATGAGTGCGCACCTGTGTGGTGAACAGGCGTGCTCTCGAGCGCGCCTGTGGGTTGGACATGCGTGCTCTAGAGCGCGTCTGTATTGTGAACAGGCGCGCTTACGAGTGCGCCTGTGGGAAAAATAGGCGCGCATACATGCACTCCTGTATAGTGAACAGGCGCGCATGTGTGCGCGCCTGTAAGTGGTAAAACTGCGCCTTTGAGGCAAAGTTTCAGAGTAAAAAATTAGCTTATTTGATGTATTGGATGATTGCCTAAGCTAATACAGGATATTGGGTTGTGTGCAGGTGGCGAGCAGTGATCATGGATGTGCGGTGGTGCGAGAGAGACTGGTCACAGCTACAAGATGTTGTGGCCAATGCACAGCCTGCCGTTCGAGCAGCTTTAGCAACCAATGGGTTGCTAAAGTTCTTTGAGTGCCCGTTGATACGGTCACAGGAGTATTTGCTCCAGTTTCTGATTGAGATGTGGAGCCCAGATCAACATTGCTTCCTCGTGCGAGGAGAGTAGATCGCCTTCACTGCGGTGGAGGACATCTATTTCTTGACGGGGCTCCCCTTCCGGGGAACACCGTTTCTGGCAGATCCTGTGCTACCGAGGGACACGCTTTTGCGGACGGTAGCCGAGCGATACTGCTCAGGTGAGCATTATATGACTGGGACGGCAGTGAGCATCAGTGGGATAGATGCCCTGCTGCATCGTTGCATAGCAGCGATGATAGTTCGGGAGTATGGGTCCCGAGCGCCTCACCGGATTAGTGGTGGCGAGCTGATTTTGATGGAGAGGGTAGTGTTGGGCCGTGAGCGGTTCGCCTGGGGGCTGACCCTACATGCGCAGATGATCGCGCAGCTGGACCATTATCGATCTAGAGGCGCTGGGGAGTTTGCATTTGGCTCCATCCTGGTAGCCTATTTCTTGGAGAGGGTGCTGATGCTGCGCCCGAGGGTGTTACTGGAGGCGCCTGGGGTGCGAGAGCCTCGACTGAGGCGATGGTCCACGATTTTGGTTCGCCATGGTGGTGGCCAAGGCGGACACTATTTTTCTGCGCAGGCGGCGCAGATATGGCGGCAGATGTCGCAGGTCATGTTACAGTTCCCCTATGCTGGGGTGGACTTCCGGGGGGACCCGGACATGGTGTTGCCTCCTGGGGAGGTGTTCGACCATAGAGGTATATTGTGTACTTGTGTGTTTTGATTTATGCTATGATTTTGATATACCAGTGCGCATGTTTGATGTATAGACACTGATACCATCTGTTGTTGCTTGTTTGGTGCATGTGCAGATTTGGCACTTCGCGGGCGTGAGGTGGAGTTATATATACTGTCGGTGCAGCGAGAGGGGCGACCTCCGCGTGGAGAGAGGCGGCCACGGGATGAGGCTGCGGGGGCACCAGCAGAGCCCGGGAGACCGGCGAGGAGGCGTCGATTTGATGACCCTGGTGCGGGGCCATCTCATGCTCCTCCGGCGGCAGCCGGAGGGGAGTTGGATGATATACTCCGTCGGTTTGAGACGGTGTTTTGGGACATGCCTGAGGGCATGTGGATCCATATCCAGGATGAGGAGTTCCTGGAGCAGTGTATCGGGTTACCGCCGCCATGACTAGTGGACGCCTGCCGCCGGGGCAGGAGGGTCCTGCAGGTGCTCCACCACCACCGCCTGGGGCAGGTCGGGGTGGTCCACCACCCCCTCCGGAGGGAGGGGCAGCTGGGGGTGCATTAGAGGCACCCTGATTGTATGATGTATTTTTGTACACTGTTTTTGATAGGCTGGTGAGACGATGTATTTTTTGTACCGAGATGTGGCACAGGCCTATGGGCCAATGTATTTTTTGTGTATGTAAACATTCGGATGGCCTGGGAGGCCTTGATATATATATGAGTATACACTTTTTTGAGATTCAAATATGGTTTACATGTGTTTTTTGTGTTGATGTTGATGATATTGATGCTATCTATATGCTGTGACAGGATGTATGATATGTTTATGTATGTGTATCTTGATGTGATATATGCCAATCTAGTACCATGTTAGCTATTGCATCTGTTGTTTGATTCAATTCTCTTGGAATATGTGTAAATGTAATGGAATCAAAATGTCGAGATAATAATCTAACCTGTAGCTATTTGTGAAAGAGGCACGGATCGCGTACATGGTATACATTGTTGAGTTGGAGAACGACCAGTTGAGAGTTGAGGAAAACGCTAAGGTGATGAATACGACGATGATGAGCGTCAGTCAAGAGGCCAATGACAGCAGTGTATTCGGCTTGGTTATTGGTTGCTGGTCCTAAACATATGCCGTTGGAATGTAGCATTTCGTGTGAAGGGGTGTAGAGAGCCCAAGCAGCCGAAGCGAGATTTTGTGTCCAACGGCTGGCGCCGTCGGCATAACTAATGTGGTAAGCTGGTGGAGGAGGCATAATGAAAATTTTAGTGCAGAGGCGTGGCTTTCTATGTGGACAGAGGCGCATGTGGCACCTACGTGCTGACAGAATTGAACAGTAAAGCGCGTGCGCGCTCGACGCGCGCCTGTGGGGTGGAATACCCGCGCGCCTGTGTCAAAATTCCGAGAAGAAAAATCCGGATGGATTTCTCTCCAATTTCTCTTGAATTGACTGGTAAGCAGGTCGGCAGAGGCCGGTTTGTGAACCTGCAAGTTAATGAAATCAAAAGGAAAGCAAAATGAACCCAAATGAGGGAGGAATTGATACCAAGTCCCCAGTATGGTCGCCAATCTGTTTGCACCCAATTCGTCACTAGGTGAGCAAATTAAGAGTGCTTACATGCCCAGTTGGGCTCTGCTAGGCATGACAGTTGTGAAGGGAAAGGGTTAGAAAGAGAAACAACAAAGTTATAAACAAAAACAAATTAAAACTAATCAAAACTATGAGCATATGAAAAAATGAAAAACAAATATAAATGGACCAATATCACCAATGTATAAGCTGATCTGATTGA
>ML843431.1:13274-51905 GCA_009831015.1 Picea engelmannii
GGATGAAGATGCAATTTTGTAACAACATCAAGAAGTAGCCCCTAGATGGGGACTCCCTAGTGGCTATGAGGTTCCCAAGGCACAAGGAAAACAATCCACTTTGTAAGAAGTAAAAATGATCAAAATTCACGTTTCCCAATGCAATATTTTATATCTCCAATCAAATAAATGACTAGTGCCTTTAATATTGGGTTAATGGAGTCACAAGGAGATTAGAGAAGCTAAATCCTTGGGGGTGTAATCCATTTTACTTCCCAAAGCAAGTTTCTCTAAGCTAGGGTTTAATCTAAGAGGGTGTATGCCCTTATACTTCTCTTAGCAAACCCTTAATTAATGAAATGAAGCAAGAAAAAATGGTGAAGACTATCGTGGGGGTGTATTCCCTTATACTTCCCACCTATATCCTAGCATAACACAACTTGAGTTGAAATAAATGATAGCAAGAGAGTAAAAACCATACCAATATCAAGAGAAATGCTAAGACAATTCACCACAAGAGTTAGAAAGCATCATCCAAAGCTAGATCTAGGCCTTCCTCCATCAACCATTCATAAAATTAGCCATAATACAAGTGCACAAGAGATAAAATATCTAAGGAGGACGAAAATTTCAGATTAAAGCCTCTCACATGTTAAGAGTTATGATTCAAAATGAGATCTTATGATCTCTATTTATACAAAAATTAGCCAACATGGCTTGTCCACAAAATAAGGAGTAAAACACAAGGTTATGGGTCAACAACCCTAATATTTCCCCCTTAACACAATAATATTAAACAATTCACTTAAAATTTCATCTTTTGCACAAATTAAACCCTAATCTAGGATGATGTCACCCCTTTAGTGGATGTTTTGCCACTTTGAGGAGGTCGTTGGTGTTGGAGAAGAATGGAAGGGCCTCCCAAATCCATGTTTCAAGCATCTAAGTGATATCATCATAGTAAAAACCCTCTTCTCCTCAAAACGTCCAAGTTCAAATGAGTGGCACCTCACCACCAAGCCCTAGCCCCCAATATCATGACATCATGCTCAAAAGTGGGACGTTTTTTCCCTCATGGGAAAATCGTTTGGAAAGCAATGGCTGGGATAGGTCATCCAAGTCATCATCAAGGACGTCCAAGTCATCTCTCTCTCATTTGGCATGCAAGCCTCTGGCATCCAACCCGTGGGATTTTATACCCATGGAAGCCCAAGTTGGGCTTGTTCTCCCAAAAAATTCCACCATCTAGGTCCTGCAAAGACAAATGAAAATGCCCTCCAAGGATCTCAAGTCATAACATCATGATAAGTGGATTCAATCAATAAATAATCCATCTAAGCATGTGCATCAAAGATTACTATATCAAACAATTAACAACTCAAAGACATTATCTGACTTGTCAAGCTTAAGTATGGGAGGGTTGACAAGGTGTCCTATTGGGTAGATATTTCCCTAGGTCAAGGAGAGCCTCCAAGAGGTCCCTCTCTAAGCCATGTAAGGCGTATGAGGTGGATGGGATCAAGACTCAATGGGCATAGGGCTCATGAAATACTAGGGGTAGTAGTGTCTCATTCATGGGTTCACTTGTAGAGGGTGTGTTGTACCTTCGTCCATAATGCACTTTTTCCAAGCCCATCATTTGACTTTTATCTTTCTTTCTTTATATTTTATTTAGCACAAGGAAAGGTTGAAGGTCACTTCCATGGCGTGGTGACCAGATGGTGGCAATGTCACCCAAAAATGCCTAATGGAAATGAGAAGGTTGGCTCGTGATGAGACCCCCTTTCTCTCAGCCATGCAACTGAGACTCACTTCCCTAGTTTGGTGACTAGAGAATGACAATTTCATGCCACTAGATATCCATGGATGTGATAGGTTGGATCATGATGAGACCTCCTATCCTTCAATCTACCTTTCAAGAATTTCTTTGTTATATTATGGGTCCCCTTTTATTAAAAGATAAGTGTTTTATTGTTGTCTTGGGTGATCTTTGGGCGAAGTATGTGGAAGGTTCATATATGGATTTTATATTTTACCCAACACCAAGCCCTCTAGGCCTTTAGCCCCATCTTCCCATAGAATGAGGGACAACCTCTTCTTCGGTCAATACACCCTAAAATCCAAAGAGATAAGGAAACAGAGGGGGAAAATGATGGAAAATGGTAAGTATGGTCAAGAATGGTACAATGGCTCATTAAGGGATTTCCCAACAACAAAACCATTCCCAAAGAAGACCACTTACTAGGGCGCAATGTCAACCACCAAGGTGAAGCAGGGAAAAAGGCATAATGTCCAAGCACATATCATTAAATCTAGAGCAATCTAAGATACAAGATAATCAAATGACTTAGGTTTTGAAATGATGCTTACAATAATGTTGACTTGTACCTCATGGAACAAGGACCACTGCCTTCTAGAATCCAACTAGTGTGGTGGATGCCATCTGTAAACCTGTGACCATATCTAGTGGTAAACCATGTGTGTAAAGGGTACTATTGGTCATGTAGTCTCTCGACACTCCATATCTGCAACCTGAGGGCCTCAAGACATCATCTCCTTAGTTATCCACAAAATGGGGATAACACATGCAAATGCCAAAAACATTCTGATAGCTTCTAATTTGGCCACAGGGGAAAATGTTTCCTCAAAGTCAATCCCTTCTACTTGTGCGTATACTTTGCACACTAATCTCGCTTTATTCCTTATAATTTGACCATCTTCATTAAATTTATTCTTAAAAATACACTTGGTCCCTACCAAATTTTTATCTTTTGGTCTTGGTATAAGTTCCCAAGTCTCATTCTTATATATTGGATCAAGTTCTTCTTCATGGATTTAATCCATTCTTCATCTTTGCTAGCTTCCACAAATGTTTTGGGTTCTATTAGGGAGAGCATTGCTTGTTTTGATTCATATGTTATTCTTCCTCTTGTTTCGACTCCAACACTTTTGTTTCCTATTATTTGACTTTCAGGATGATCCCTTTGCACTCTTCTTGATGGTGCTTTTGAATCTTGTCTTGGTGATGCCTCCTCTTGGTTTTCTTCTTCACTTTGTGATTCTTCTTCTTGTATTTCTTCAGTTTCTTCTTCATCATCATCATCTCTTATTCTTTCATCAACTTGTGAATTGTCTTGAGATTTTATTCTTCTTGATGTTAGATCATCCACCTTTACATTTTCACTTTCCACAATTTTTTGCAATATCATATTGTAACATTTGTAGGCCTTTTTATTGGATGAGTAACCAAGAAATATGCCTTCATCTGATCTGGAATCAAATTTTCCTAGATTATCATCATCTCTTTTTATATAGCATTTTCTCCCAAAGAATCTAAAGTGTTTTACTGATGTTTTTCTGCCAAACCACAAATCATATGGTGTCTTGTCATGGTTAAATTTAATATGTGCTTTGTTTAGTATATATATTATTGTATATATTGCTTCTCTCCAATATATATCTAGGAGTTTGGATTCATTTAGAATAGTTATGGCTACTTATTGGATAGTTTCATCCAAATTTATGAGCAGAACGAAATGGAACATAGTGCTACAACATTATCACAAATATACAAAGAACAATAACAGAGATACAATGGAACTTAAATTCTATCAAATAAGAAATCTGTTGAAACTGTAAAATGCAGAATGAAAACAATCTTGCTCAAATGGTAGTAGCTAATATTTGAGAAGAGATGTGGTAGCTACGCGCATTCGTCTGAGAACATTACAATGAGGCCTCCAGGCCTTTATATCCTCCATAAGTAAACAAAAAACCCTAGACATCCAAAAACCTAACCCTAGGAGATGAAGTGCCAAAAGTCATGTGGGCCTTGATCGGGTAAGTTAGTGCATCAACTTCCCGAGGTCATAACTTTTGCATACGATCTCCATTTTCGGCGCACGATAGCCCGTTGGAAAGGTCTATCCGAGGAATAAAAATTATGTCATCACACTCTAGCTAAAACCTATGGTGTGACTATGGTGGGCCGAAAAAATGTTATTTAGGGCCTCAAAATGACCCCGAAAGTTTAGGACCTGAAAAGATAGAAAAAACTGCCAAGATAAAAATTGTAACTGCCAAGATGAAAGTTGTATGTGATCCAACTAGAAGAGGTAGGTGGCCAACGATATCCACTTGGATCAATCCTACATCCTTAGGAAGCAACGGTCTCCATTGCATTGAGTTCCCCCATCAAATGAGGAAACTTCTGCTGAATTTGGCCCCGGGTGAACCACTTGCCTTGGTGTAGGAGCTTCCTTGCTTTGATAACCTGATAAAGTTGAAGCTTCTATTGGAAAGTGCCCTTGAATTTTGTGTCCATGATCTGATCAGCAGATTCATGTTCCATATAGTTAGGGTTGAGCTTGGTCGGTGTCAATTGTTATGTTATATCTGAGGTGTCCAATAAGGGTGGAAAGTATGGTCGAAGGAGGTCTACATTAAACACTCAGTGTAAGCCAAGGAAGGGGGGAATATTTAGCTCTAAAGCATTATCACCCACAACCTGGGTGATAGTGTAAGGTCCATAGCGGAGTTGACAAAAATTCTAATGGGGTCTTATAAGGCGTTCTTTCTGCAAGTGGAACCAAACTTTATCTCCCACCTGAAACTTGTGTGGCACCCTGTGATGATCATGGCACTGCTCGTATTTGGAATTCGAATTCTACGAAATATCCTGAGCCTGTTGGCACATGTGTTTCATTTTTTCAATGAACCGGGTGGCTTTGTCAGCTTTGATTTGCACATGGGATGATTCTTCCTATGTTGACGCAAGGGGTAGTGCAACATCCATGGGTCCCAATGGTTGAAATCCCAACCCCACCTGAAAGGGGTTGTTGAAAATTGAGCTATGTATGGCTCTATTGTAGTTGTTCTAAACATAAGGAAGACTCTCATCCCATGTGCACGGATGCTTGGAATTGTACATGCGCAAAATATGCACGATCATCCTATTGATGACCTTAGTTTGGCCATCTGTTTGGGGTTGGAAGGACATGGATTTGATGATCTTGGTGTCCATACATGACCAGAGGCTGGACCAGAATGTGCTAAGGAACCAATGGTCCTTATCGAAGACGACGGTTTGTGGTATCCAAAAATGTACCCACACTCATTCGAAGAAGATCTTGGAAGTGTCCTCTACTGTGATGCTCTTCTTCCAGGCGACCATAATCGCCATCTTGGAAAATCGATCAAAAACCACAAAAGCAGAGTCATTTCCCTACTTGGTTGAAGGAAGCCCCAACATGTAGTCCATAGAGATGGATTCCCAGGGCTTGTTGGGAGTAGCAAGAGGGGTGTACATGTTGTTTGGTGCAAGAATATTTTGATAAGGAAGGTTATTTTGGGCACAAGCCTAATTTGGAGAACATATCTATTTTGGGAAAGACCTAATTGTGGAAAGGAAGAACTAATTTTGGAGTGCATGCAAAAGATGGCAAGAAAACAAGAGGAAAAGCAACGTAGTGCCCAGGCATAACCATAATAGGGTTAGGGTTTTAAAAAAATGTTGTAACGACTATAATCCTGAAAAATAGTATAAATAAAAACCTAGGAGGTCTAGGTTAGGGGTTCATTCATTGTTGGTTAAGTGGCTAAAGATTTTTGATAATTGTTGTTGAAATTTGCTGAGCTACAGAAGAGTTGAATAAGCTATATTTTGAGGGTTAGATCATGGGCTATGAATCTTGGTGTGACCTAGTCCACCTCACAGAGGTTCCTTAACCTCATAATGATTGTATGATTGAATATGTAATGCACGTAGCACCAAATTCTACAATAGACTAAATAAAAGAGCAGAGAAGCCAAATCTTTGTGGACATAGCCCAGGAGGGGGTGAACCACGGTAAAACTTGTGTTTTGTGTGATGGTTCTTGAATTTTTACTTTCCGTCAATGATTAGTTTATGAATGAATGAATAACTAGATGTATTAACATGCATGCATGAAGCTAAAGATGAGTGAATCTTGGGAATACATGAATCAATAATAAGTGTAATGCATAAAGGAAGATAGAATACACTCCCAGATCCACACCCATTCCTAGATTGCAAACACATTGGTATTACAGTCACCCATAGAGATATTCAGGTGAGACTACATTGTGCACCATGTGCATAGCGTTGCCTTCTAGTTTACCAGGAGGGCCGATAGTTTTAGAGGGTTTTGTTGGGAACCTGTTTAGATCTAAATTTGGGTCAACCCATGAATAAGTAAGAAGTCACATATATAACCAACAAATGCTCTAGAACTGCATGGGATTGAGTGGATGAGATCTGTGGAAGAAACACGTCAAGGATGAAGGTATAGAAGGAAATGTTCAGGCCATGGAATCCAATAAAGGCAGAGATCGAAAGACGGTTGAAAATTAAAGAACTCAAGTTTGTGCAGAAGGACAACATAAACCCTAACCTAACACCACGCAAATATCTTGACAAATACGTGTTTAGCGACCTGCATGAGGTATTTTTCTGTGATTTCCCGCATTTGTTGCAGGAGTGGTTATTAAGATTAAAATACAACCACCCTACAAATTGAATCAGATAGCTGGAGTGGAATCCTGTGGAGATCACACATTTACAGCAAGTTAATAAAAAATTTACGCACAATAGATTTCTAGTTAGATAGTATTGTTGTGGGGTTTACCACAACAAAACATGATTTTCTAAAGGGACCCAGAGGTAGATACATCAGATCGATGTATACTTCAATCAAGCTTTTATTGTATAACAACGATGTGATGACCATGGAATCGAACAACTAAACTTCCTTGCACGCATGGGGGAAGGGGGAAGCACTAACATGAGGATGAGAAATGGAGGAAGATATGGATAAGGGAAAGAAGAAGGAGACCATGGACCTAATCATGATGGAGGAAGATCAGATAAAGAAGATAATGGAAAAATCTGGAAAGACACTCAGTGGAGTACCCTACCAATATAAGATGAATAATAAGAAGAGAGACATAGCTGATAGAGAGGGCTTGGAAAGAAATGAAGAAGAGGTAGAGGATCTTCAGGCTATGGATGAGATTGAGGAAATCCTATACGAAACATATGAAAGGAAAACATGAGGTCCAAGGGTAGGAACAAAAGGAAGAACTCCAATCCAGATCACCATCAGTGTGGAACCTACAACCACATGTGCGACTAACACACCAGAAAGAAAACCAACATTTAGACAACCTAATTTTAGTGGAAGAAAGACAACAAGAAACACATAAAAACAAGGAGAAACAACTAGAGGAGCCAGTTCAGGAAGTAACAATCAAATATATACACCACGCAGAGGTAGTAGTTCAACACAGTTTAAAATGGCAGGACATGATCCCATGATCAATTTACCAGAATTTTGGGGAGAGGCATCAGAGGACTTTGAAAAGAACTTATTCATCTATGAGAAGATCTAAGAAGAAAATAATATCACCTATGAGGATACAAAACTCACGTAGTTAGATATCAAACTAAGAGACCGCACACTGGACTGGTATATGAGCCTAGATGTAAATAGCCCACCAAGAGTAACAAAGACTATTGCAAATTTGAAAAAACTATTGATAAACAAGTTTCATAAGCCCAACTGATAAGACTAGTACATGAATGAAATGATTGAAATCAGGAAAAACCAGGTGAGTCTGTTTGAGATATTGATCAGAGGTTTAAGAGACTAAAAGGTAAGTTGAAATATGCAATGACTGACATGCAACATAGGCATCTATTTGTGAACTCACTGTTATCACATTTGAAATACCCATTAAGACAAAAAAAAGTTCCAAACTTGGATAGAGGCACTGCAAGCAACCTTACAACTAGAAGAGAACCAATATCAATGGACAGATTCAACAATAGAGGAGTTGAAGGAGGATTTGAATAATTTAACATTTCAAATTAACCAGAATAAGGGTAAATAGAAAAGAGAAGTTGTTTGGTGTGCCCAATGAAAGATAGATGGACACCATAAGAATGAATGCCCAAATTTCATGCAATATATGGAAAAAAGGGTGCCAAACCCATTGCCAATAAGAGGACCATGGTGCGATATTTGTAAGACACATGGGCATGGTCTATATCCTTCTCCAATGATGCATAAGTATAAGACAGTACCCAAAAGTTCATATTGCAATTTCTGCAAGTCAATGGGTCATGATGATAAGGATTGTAGGACAATGGATCTGATGAGAGAAAGAACTTCAAATACTTATATGGTTGTTATTGGATAATATCAGTAAATGCCGCCATAAATTGATCTCCCTAGATCCACCTAGATCTAGAAAAAAACAAGAAAAGACGTGACACTTTCCCTAAGCTCTAATCATTGAATCTATTGTCAAAGAAAGGATGAGTAACATACCTTTGAATATCGCTTCCTTATGTCTTTTTCATCCCTGCTTCACTCCGGTGCTCTTGTGTTATTGATCCTGCAATGGAACATGAACCAACCAAAGTGAAAGCAATGATAGTATATTCAATGAAGACTTATACATGTGATCAAGGAATCATATTATGAAATGAGAATGATTTTATGGGAAAGAAACATGCCACTGTATTATATTAAGAGAAAATGGAAGATACAACCAAACAACTTTGATGTCGCTAAGTTCCCTTCTGGTGGCCCTTGCTCTTGACACACACACTTTCTCCAAGCTTGCATGAAGATGATCTACAATAACTTGATAAGCCGAGATGAAGCCTTCAAGCATCTGATGTAGAGTACCTCACATAATTCACAACCTATTCAACCTTAATCGTTCCTTACTTTCTCTTGCTTACTTAATGCTTAACCTTTTCCATGAGAAATCCATCATTATATAGGAGAAAGAGAGATGGTTAAAAAGATCAAGATGATCCCACCAAATCAGAGAGGCGGGTAGGATCTCAACCACATGCATGCCACCTTATATTCTAGAATATTCCTTCTATAACTTTCATGAACTTCTTCCTTTTTCTTAGTTTTAGAACTCCGTTGCACCCTGTCTATATAGAAGCTCGCGGGATAGGTTTAGAGCATCCTGCGGAAATCGGGCATTTCCGCACTTTTTAATACTAATAGCCTGCGACACCCTTCTAAAAACAAGCCTTGTAGAGATGGAAACCAGTTAGTTTTCTCATGGGAAAGATCCTTTTGAGAGGTTGAATACATGCTTGTAGACACATCACCAGGGTGACCAAAATAATGTGTAACAAAATGCCCCCCAAAGTATGACGTTGGAAGTTGTGACAACTGAAATACTTTGTAGAATGTGCGTGTGTGTCTGAAACAAGGAGCGCACCAATCGGGAACCTGCAAACAACCAAGAATCTGTGAAATATTATACCATTTATGAAGTAGGCATTCCCATGCTCAGACTACAAATGATTTAAACCATAAATGTCAGTCATGGGAATCAATCATACACCGTGGAGACATGTCATCAAGATTCTACATAGCCACCAAGAATACATTGTGGATCTATGCTCTAGAAAAATCAAATTCGTACATAGCCAAAATACATACAAAGTGGATCTATGTGTCAATACAAATCATAAATATTCCATCGCAACTTGGACCAAAATGATGAGATCCAGGGTCTTCAATCCCTTCTTCCGCAAGTACAAATATAGCCATGCTATTACAGGTGTTGAAGTCGAACATGGTAAAAACCACTTGATTACCGGTCATTGATGAAAATTGTTAACAATTGAGAGGGAAATCACCATTGATGTCAATGACTCCCAAGGTACCTCAGTACAATCCATCAAATGCGAATAAATGAGCTGAAGTCGAACACTCAATAAAATCTCTCGATTAGGGACCAATGATGTGAATACACTGTCAAAAGCGAAGAAACCTGCCATTGAAACATGCAGTCTCTAAGGTACTAAATGATTTCTAAGTCTTATTCCTAGATGATGAGTTGAAGTCGACAGGAAAAGACTTGTCATGGGAGGGCATTGATGTATCCCCCATCAATGACGTGAAATAAGTAACAGATTTAGGGCATATAAAAGTATGAAAATGATTTGAAACTGACACAGGGAAGGCCTACATGGTAAGAATTGATAACTGCAAATGGTTGACTCGATAGAAGGCTTGTGCAAGGTTGAACTTCTCTTGAACATATGAACGACACGACAATGGTCTTGGAAACATTGACTCAAAGATGACCCAAGATATGAACTTGCAGAAGGTCAGACGAGAAACAAATGACTTTCCCAACCCGGGTTCAATAACAAAGGCGGTGTCATGTTCAAGAGCTACTATTACTGCCACTAAACACAAATATAGAGACATATTTCTTTCCCAAATTTTCCCTCACCATTCCTAGCGAGTACCTCTTTATTTTTACACAAGCTTGAGGAGGATAACATATGCTTGTTGATGTAATCTCATCCTTCCAACGAGTCCCTCGAAGTATGTTTAATGAACCCTAAGAAGGAGTGGTTTGATCCTAGATGGGTCTTTCGATGCTTGTTTAACAAGTCCAAAGATAGAAAACTCAGGGTTTTTCATGTTTTAGAGAGTCTAAAAAACACTTAAAGAGAACTCTCTTAGTTCATTTTTCATAAAGTAGTTCGATGAGACTGAAAAAGTGATAAACTATCACCCATCAAACGTTTTCTTCAAATACTTTTACGAGCATGAAAAGAACAAGGTCGTTCGGCAATATTTTCATTTTTATGGAGTGTGAAAAGAGATTAAAGGATACTCCATCAACTTCGGTTTTTTCGTGTTACTATGATGAGTACGAAAAGACGACAAAAGTATACTCGGTTGCATTCTCATCGATTTTCGAGCACAAGAATGAACAAAGACTAGGCTCAAGGTTTTTCTTAAAAACCTTAAAAAGTACTTGTACATGTGACAAACAGAAAAACAAATCAAGAAAAATATATGTATTTCATTGTTCAGGATCTTAGTTCTTCCATCTGCAAGAAAACAAAACACTCATGATACCATTAGACCTTTAGGTTTTGGAGAAAATGCATAAAATAATATGAAATGTTAATAGAAAAAGTAAAAAATGAAATAAATATAGGTAAAATTTCTTTTTACTATTTCATTTGCATTTTTCCCAAAACTTGCCTAGAAACCCTATTTTTACCTCAGACTTCGGTTGTCAATTGCGGGAGGTACGGGTGACCATTCAACGAACGGTTTATGCCAAAACGGTAATCTCCTTGTCCCCTTGCTTTCCAATGGATTAAATTTCATTTTCATTGGTGTAAAATCGGTTTTTGAGTTGATTTTTAGGTCGGTAGGTGCACGTTGGGGCCGTCGCAGGTGAGTTATATCGGGACCTGCGGAAACCCCGCACTGTGTGTAATACTCCACCTGCAACGACCTAAAATCAAATTTTCTTCATATGCGTTTAGCCAATAAAAACTTTTCAAAGTAGCAAAGAGGATGCTAACTCCCTTTTATTGTCCCAATACAGGTTTTTGATCATCAAAATGCTGGACTGGAGGGAGAGGGAACACAAAGATGATGATTTCATTGCTTTGAACGACTCAGGCACTATAAATTCCCTTTGACAGTGTGGATTACTGAAATTCTTTAAAATCCAGGTCATGAGGGCCCAACTGAGGTTACTGGAGTATCTAGTCCACATGTGGGATGTGGACCAACAGGTGTTTCATGTGGGTGCCCACGTACTGTCCATAGATATATAGGATATCTATTTATTGACAGGATTATCTCGTCATGGATCTCATGTGACCTTGACATAATGCAAAGGTGGTGGTCTACCAATGAGTGAGTATCCCCGTCGATACTGTGATCCTAAGGCAGAGAGACGCAAGGGCAAAGTTGCCATCAGGGGTGTCTGAGATTTACCCCTCCAAACTATTATTTTTACCATTGCACGTATGGTGGGGAGTGCATCTCCTCACATGGCCCTCCAAAGATAATTTCAATATGCAGTGGAGTGCATGGAGCCTCATATTTTTAATTGGAGCGACGAATTTCTTCGTAGCATGAAGACACAGCTGAAAAAATGAAAGAAAGGGGACCTGAAACAATTTGGATACGTGTCTATCTTAGTGTCTTTCTTCCTAGAGAGGGTCCCCCATTTACGCCTACAGGTACAGTGGGACATACCGGCTCCACAAGACCCAAGGATGAAGAGGTTGTGCGACCTCATCGCCCGACATGTGGCCATCCCCATCGTGAAGTATAATGATGTATTTTTTGACTGGTTGAGGCCTCAGCTTCTGATGGTGGATGATTATGCATATGTCGGGTTGGATTTTAGAGGCGACCCCGACTTGGTTCTACCTAAGGGATTTCGGTGGGGAGATCTAGGTAAGAAATACATTTTGTTTTTATGATGTTTTTGTGAATTTTGAAATATAAAATGTTTTTTATGCTTTCAATCCAATAACTAATCAAAACGTTTTTGACAATGCAGATGTAGGGCCACATCGGCCTCCAAGTACATCCCCTTTTCAAACACGAGGGTAAGCAGCCATGGTAGTAGGATGGGATGTTGGTGACTATGAGGCGGTCGAGCAAAACCTAGAGGGATTGACAACAAATATCCTAGACATCTCCATCGATGAGATTCTGAGGCCTTATCAACGCCATACTATGGGCGTGTCTGGTTCACTTAGTCGACTACTTCGTAGGGTAGCACAGGAATTAGTGTGCTACTGTGAAAATCATCCTTGATGTTATTTTGTATATGAATCCAAGTGCTTATCATTTTGATATTTTTGGTCTTCGGACAAAAACACTTTTTTGTAAAACACTTTTATCGTTATATATATATACAAGAGGCTTCTACTAATTTACTTGCTTTAATGTGAACTGTGGCTGGATTTACATATGTCTCAAATTTCTGTCTAACACATAATTCACTAATGCATATGTTAATGCATTTAGACATCTAGGAATATGTTGTTATTCAATGTAATCGAGGTAATGTTCCAAAAGGTGAATTCATAGATATACCCGTAACAAAGTAGGACTTCAGATAGCATAGACATTACTTAACTGTACTACCACTAACTGCGAATCAATCCATACAACAAGGTGACAGATTCCAAGTGAAATAGAGTCGGTCAAAAATTCGATGACTGCACTATATTCTTCGATATTGTTAGTTGCATGACCGAGGTAGACACCGTGTAGAATGATTAACTCGCTCGTAGGTGCATAGATTTCCCAAGCAGCAGATGTTAAGTTCTGAGTACTACAAATAGCATCATCGATGAAGCCAATGGAGGGTAGTGAAGGCACTAACATTTGGAAACCAAGCACAATGCAAGGTAAGCAGCTGGGGTCGAAACCAAATAACGAAAAAGAACAAAAAAGTAGCACACAATAGTATGATACAATAAAAATACAAGAACTCATGAAAATATGGCCTAAGAATAGTACTTCTTTAAGTAAAGCCCATTCCTAGGCTCACTCAAAGGAATGCCATCATAATCCAGTAACTCATAAGCTCCCTTCTCCAACACTCGTTTAACAATATAAGGACCTCGCCACATAGCCTCGAATTTTCTGGCCCCTAGTAAATCATGATCTTGTTCATAGAGGAGAACTAGATCATCTTCAGAGAAAATACATGGCTTGACATGCTTGTCGTATTGGGATTTGACACGCTTTTCTGAGCTTCAATAACTAGGGTGGCATCACAACGAGTTTCATCTAATTGTATCAAGTACAATAGACGTTCCTCTTCGGTAGAGGTGTTGGGGAGAAGTTCAATGACTAGTTTCAAAGATGGTATCTAAGATTCAATTGACAGGACAACTTCGATACCATACACTAATTGGAAAAGTGTAAACCCCATGGAAGACTTTACGAATGTTCGATAGGCCCATAATGCTGAAAACAACATCGTATGCCAACTTGTCTTGTGAATTCCTATTATCCGTCGAAGCATAGTGATAAGAACTTTGTTTATCGCTTCAACCTGGCCATTGGCCTATGGGTAATAGGGGGCTGATTTTTCATGTCGAAGACCCAAGTTTTGAGTCAATTCATGCATCATGCAGTTTCAAAAATGGCTACCGTGATCAATAACGATAGCTTGCGGGATTCCAAATCGAGTGATGATATGATTGAATATAAAAAGTGCTATAGTTTTTCTGGTGTTATCAAATGTAGGCATCACCTCGACCCATTTAGTGAAATAATCCACGGCTATGATGATCTATCCATGCCCCCCAGATGAGTGAGGGTTACATGTCATGAAGTCAATGCCCCATTTTGTGAAAGGACCAACGGAAACTACAGGGTGTAAAGGAGAGGGATGAGATCTTATTTTAGTATTACACGTTTGACAAGCATGACACTTATGGACAAAAGTATTACAATCTTTAAACAAAGAAGGCCAGAAGTACCCGGCTCATAGGATCTTTTGGGCAGTGGAATAACTAGACCTGTGACCACCACATGTTCTAGAGTGGTAGTCATCCAAAGATTTATCATCCTCATCATAGGTGAGACAACATCGAAAAATAGAGTCAACACCACAGCGATAAAGAGTGTCGCCAAGAATTATGTATTGACGGGCTTGATACCGTATACAACGATGGTTTGTGCTAGAAAGGTTGGGCCGAAAAGTTTGATTCTGGAGATAGATGATAATATCTCTCTACCAAGCATCATCATAACTTATCAGAAAAAGGGATTCATCAAGCAAGGAATCCTCTACCATGTTTTCTGTCTCAATGGAGGGAAGGTCACATATTAGTTCAACGAAAACCAATGATTTCTTAGACTTAGTGCGTTCAAATTCTAAGTCGAACTCCTGGAGAATCACAATCCATTTGGAGTACTTTCCCCCTAGCAATTAGGGCGTAAGGATATGCTTCATAGGGTTGCAATTGAAAATGATCGTGGTTCTGCCAAATAGGATATAGTGACGGAAACATTAAACAGCTTGAACGGCTACCAAAGCCAGTTTTTTGACATGTAGGTATTTGGATTTGGTAGTTGTGAGACTCTGACTCAAATAATAAATTACAAAAACCATGGCAATGGTAGAGTTCGCAGCGGCGAGGTAGAGGAAATAGTCTCGACTATAATCGGGTGGGAAAAGAAGTGGTGTATGGGTTAGGGAAAGTTTCAAATCTTTGAAAGCTTTGTTGGCAGTTTCATCCCATACGAAATTGTAACCCTTCTTCAATAGTCTAGTAAATCCTAACGTTAACTCAGCGTAATTGGGGATGGATCGATGCAAAAAGTTTGCCTTCCCTTGCAAACTTTGGAGTTGGCAAAGTGTAGAAGGAGGAGGTAGATTAAGGATAACCTCAACCTTCAGAGGGTCCACCCTAATTTCATGAAGTGACACAATAAAACCCAGAAGTCGGCCGGACTCCACACAAAAAACACACTTGTGTGGGTTTAAACGTATACGATAATAACGACAACGAATGAAAATGGCTTGGAGATGGGTTGGGTGATCTTGGTGGCGTATTGAATGGGTTGGTAGATCATCGAGATACGGTTGTACGATGTGCTTGATATCATGAAAAGCATAAGACATAGCACGTTGAAAAATTGCGCCAACGTTCTTTAAATCGAAAGGAAGTTTCTGGTAGGAAAAGGTACCCGAAGGATAGATGAAAGCGGTCTTGTGTTGATCCGCGGGAAAAATATTAATCTGATTATAGCCAGAGAAACCATCCATTAAAGAGAGGATTTCACTCCCAGCACAATCGTCGACAATTTGGTCAACGAAGGTGGTTGGATAATTGTCCTTAGGACAAGCTTTATTAATATCCCTATAATCAACACATACACGGATCGTACCTTATTTTTTTATTTACCGAACTAGATTGGATACCCAATCGGTTAAAGCCACAGGATAGATAAAGTCGGCTTTAAGAAGTTTTTCAACTTCGAGCTTGATAGCGGTGGATTTACGAGGGTGGACCAGGCGAAGTCTCTACCGAACGGGTTTAGCGTCCGGGTAGGTCTTAATTTCATGCACAATGATATCGGGGTCAATACCCAGCATCTCTTCATAGCTCCAAGAGAAAACGTCACAAAATTATTGAAAAATAGCTTTATAAGAGACAACTTCATCATCGGAACATGCGGCTCCAATGTGAACATTTTCGACAACTCCAAGTTTAATAGATATGTCAAGAGGAATGGTGGGCGAAATATTACTCAGGTTCCCTTCATAAATCACATTGTGTGTTGACTCGGGGACAGAGGAAATGATAACAACGGTTGGCGGATTCGAAATCAGTTGGTAACTCTCTATGGTGTGTTGCTCCAGGAAGAGAATGGAACGATGATGTCTATCATTCCACGGGGTATCTTCCATAGACATAACCAACATGATCATCTCATCCATAGGAAAGATGATGTGAAACAAATCGGGAGATGAATCCCCAAGAGAGGGAGTAGAATGGGTTGTCGATTGAATGGATTGATAAGAAGATTCAACCGGACTTAAAGGAATTTGTTTTCCATAGCGAAGATAATAACCAGGATCGGGTACTATCCACGCGTCATAAGACGCGAGGGTTTCACGGACAGAGGTGGAAATCATGTTGATCGAGGCGACCAAAGCAGGTGGAACATCGGGTGGTGGCATTGGGAAGGTACCCATTAGAGTGGAATATTTCAGGAGATCCACACTGACATTCTCGTACCTAGGAGGTGTCTTCGAGATAAATGGCACATTGCTAGTACGGGAATCAGAGTTGAAAAAGGCCAGTTAGTCAACCGTAACGACTTTTCCTTGATGTGGGAAATGTAATACATGGAAAAGGGTTGACACAATGGCACGCATGGAATCAATCCAACTACGACCAAGTAAGAGGTTATAGTCAAGAGGCGCATCAAATACCTCGACCTCTACGTTGACCGATTTTCCTTCCAACGTAATAGAGAACAAGGGAAGAACACCGTAGGGCTTAAAACTAGAACCATTGAAATCCTTAAGTGTATTGTCTGATTTGGTGAGGGGAGGAGAGCCAATGGATTTCCAACAAGTAGCAGACTTGACGCACATTGAGGCGCCCTCATCAATAACAATTCTATCGATGTTTTTTTTCTCAAAAACAACTTGAATCTGAAATGTCGACCGAGGAGGTAGCCTTGGAATGTGATATTCCAAGTCAAAGATTATCAAATTCGTATATGTGGGATAAATTCCACCGATGGCCTTTAACATTGCCTTACGTTGAGTGGGACAACTTTGAAGGAATTCGAGAGTTGACATCGTAGAGGGTGCTTGCGCAAGATCTTCTACAATACTATAGTTTTGAGCAGCACGTGCATGAGGATTGAAGGCAGAATTTCGAACAACGCCCTTTGGAGGAGGGCGAATAACTGTATTGAGACCCAGTCATTCGAGATGAAGAGGATCGTTGGGAGGTGAATTTGAATGAGGTGGTTGAACCAACAAAGGTGGTAAATCATCAACTTTCCCCTTGGAAGGAGAATAATCTTTGGCTCGAGTGGTTATGGCAACATTGTTCTTGATAGAATTACCAGTACACATAAGGACATATGAAGTGGTGGAAAAAGAAGGTTGGACGTGGATGACCAATTGAGCTTGTTGTTGAGATGGGAAAGGTTTTGACAAAACGGTAGGTGTGGGAGGTTTTCCAGTCCCTTGAAGGAACTTAGTGACCTCAGCGCGTCTTGGGTAGTCTTTCGTGTAGTGATCATCACCACAGATAAGGCAAGGATATCGAGGTTTACGCTTATCCTTATCATCAGCAGACTCGATCTTGGGTTTATCGGATTGCGGATTATTATTTCTATCCTCCTTATTCTTACCCTTTCCTTTTTTAGATTTATTTTTGCCAGCAGGGGTGGATTGAACAAAGTTAACCTCGGAAGTTTTGTCGGTGGAAGGAGTAGGAGTCGGAGCACTTTGAACATTAGAAGAAGGATATTTGGGATTGGTGTGAATGGTCGATGTGGATTTAGCACCAGCATGGAATGTGCCAATCACACCATCAACAACATGAGAAGTTGTTGGGGATGTTGAGGTAGTGGTGGTAGAAGGGCGAGGAGCATCAGGGAGCAAGTCGTAAAGAGTGTCCATTTGCGAATAAATGAGATCTAGGTACTGAGCGCGACTGATCGCCTGCTCTTCAGTGACAACGCCACCCATGGAAATATCATGGGAGATTTCATTCATAGATGATTTAGTGAACCATTCAGCTAATAACTGATCAAGAAGGTTGAGTTGATCAAACATCGTCTTCGTCTCCACTCACGGATGTGATTGAAAATATGAATGGCCGAAGATTTCTCAAAGGAACTCAGAATCTCAGTTCCTGTCGCATAGAGGATAGGAAATTGGTAATGTGTGAGAAAATCCATGGAAAGGGTGTTGAAGTCATTAAAGAAACCTCGTTGTAATTTTATATACCACTTTGCAGCTGAAACTGTGAGATTTTGTTGAAAGAGATGTAACTGAATGGAGTTGTCCATCAAAGAGTTGGACGAGCACCAAAGGTGAAAATTCATGACATGGTTATTTGGGTCTTTTCCCGGTTTACCATAAAATTTGGGAATGTCGAACGACAGCTTGGTTGGTATGACAGGCCAATGGGGAGAACGTAAGATAGGATCATTCAAGATCCTCGACAAATCGGGTAGATCCAAAGTGGCTAGAAAAGGAAGTTGTATATTCACTTGAGGGTACTGGTGACTTTGGGGAGGAAGTCTCGTCGGTATACCAGTAGGACCGTAAGAAGTCTGCATGTACGTGAAGTGTCCTAACAGATTCAGTCGAGGATGTGAAGGCATGTAGCCCATAGGGTTGGGTTGGTTGGAAATGTTCGCTTGAAAAGGGACACTAGACTGAACGTGTGGACCCCAAGTGGAACCCAAAGAACCCGGATACGGATGGCCCAAGTGAGGGGGTATAAAAGGGTTTCCTTGAGGTTGTTGAACCCCGGATGATTGTGGGTTTCCTTGGCCAAGGAGATTCCAAAGGTGGGCTAGTGATCCGGATGTGTTTTGTCCATAGAGTGGGTTATAGAGTCCAACCTGAGGTTGTCCTCCAAATGGAGGATACCCCCAATGTTAGATTTCCCTCCAACAGGAATCTGGTAACCAGAAGTGAGTGGATGATGAGTGCTTCCAATTGGATTGGAGCCACTAGGGCCAAATCCCCCGGGAAAAGGTGGATAAGACCCTCGGGAGAGGACCTCGGAAGGTGTAGGAACAAAATCGATAGCAGCATTGTACCCATGTAGAAAAAAAAATCCAGAAACTTCGAATGGGACCTGCGTAGGGATAGTAGTGGAAGGATTCAAAGCGTGATACCCAGGAGGAAGTGACGCGATAGGTCTAGACAAGAGTGGTGTACCAATGGGAGCTTGGCCAACCACCACATTCCCGGTAGGAATAGTCGTAACGTGCGGGACCATAGTAAAATGGGCCATCTGGAGAGAAAAAGTCGAGCTAGGACCAACGGACTATGTGTCTGGAATGACGGTGATACAATTGGTTGCACCAGAAAAGCATTTTGGTGGCACCGTCTAAGTAGCAGACACTGCGGGTATTTGTGATACGACAGGCATATCAGCACCTGCCTCTGAGCCGTAAAGGTCTCGCACCATGCGAGGTGGGCTTCAAAATATGTCAGTAGTCCAAAGAGGATCCCCGACTCCAGGGCCTGAATGGGGTCTGGTCGGTATTCCATAAGTGTCAACAACAAGTTCCCCGGGTGAATTCATTTGAAGAATACGTCTCTCGTATCTAGGAGGAATGTGGAAAGCCTCTAGAGAATCAGAAACAATTCAAAAACTTTCTAAAGAGGCGGAACCTTCCTCTTGTGAGGTTACAGTATCCTCGACCTTTCTCTCTTGAGGAGATCCCTCTAGTGACTGAGGGGGTAGAGCGAGGTAATCCTCCATATTTTCGAGAGGAATTCCCTGGACCCTACGCGAATGGCGTGGAGGGTCGATGTTGGCCGAGCCAAATATTTTACACAAAATATCTATGGCCAACTATGAAAAAAACAACACTCACTAATAAAATCTATGAATCAAACCAAGCAAACAAACCTTCTTATTTCGAAGTCACTAGTTGGTGATGAAATCCAAGGTCGCGAAGTCAAGACAAGAAGGGGCTAGGATAGAGCGGGTGGAAAAGTTACGTTGATGACCTGCTTAAAAGACTTACCCCTGGTGCAAGCTCCCATACATAATCGTGGGTGTGCCCTCCAAGGAGCCTAAGTGAGTCTGGCCAACGTCGATTCCAGGTACCGTGAAGACTTGCCCCTCCACAATCACCTCATGTAAGACCCTAAAAATATAGGAAACTAAGGCTACCAAGAACAACAGTGATGCCTGGGGAAACAATTAACAGTCCGATCGACGTGCAAAGGTAGGTTATCTAGCCCAAAATCAACTTGAGAGGCTTCCACTCATCATTGTGGGTATACCTTCAAGCGACCCCAATAATACATGCAAACTCCACACCAAAACCAACGAAGTAGGGTGAGTAACTCTTCTAGTCTTAATGCGACCTCAGGTTTGACCCTTGTGTGAGAAGGGCTTCCTAGGACAAAATGTTGAAAATGGATTTGAACACTTCATATCACAAGATGCTAATGTGTTTTTTGTGCTTTAGAGAGTGTGTCTCGAAACCTATCCCAAAACGCTAGCCTAAGTAATGTTGGTGTAAAAGATCCCTAGAAAATAAAAGTTACTAAGTATATTTTTAAATTACGCAATGTTTTTTAGAGGTTGTTGTTTACTCAAGAGGGAGATGGAGATGAAACCAATGTTGTGAGAGACCTTGACCCAACAATATGCAAATAGATATGAATGATGCAATCTTTTGTTCAATGCATTCTATCTACAATACGAAGAAGATATATTTCCAGAAACATGAAAGCTACAAAATATAATTTCTTTTCTCGAATGAACTACAATTCCAAACAATCATAAGCAATGAAATTTCTCAATTTGTTCTCTTTCAGTTTTGAATGCAATTATTTTTTATGAATGATTACTTTAAAAGAATGAATGACTTTAATTTTCCTTTTCAGAACCAAATCTGAGGTATACTAAAGAAAGGAAATGTAACCAAAGAAAATAGATACACTCAATATAAACCCGAATCAAACATTCATTGACGATAAAGATAAAGATGTCAAGAAAGTGTTTATAAAATGCAAACAAGCAATATCTTTCAAATCAAAAAGCAATCAAAAAAATGTAAAATAATCCAAAACTTCACTCAGATGAAAGGCTTTTAATCAATCAAGCACCCAGATCTACGATCAGAGATTATATCATTGTTGATAAAAAATCAAGAAGAAAAAACTTACCAAATGATAATGAAGGGTTTGCAATCTTTGAAAATCAATCAAAAAGAAAGTTTTAAATTCAACAACCAATCAAATACCGACCTCAAAAGTTTCCCCCAGCTGATCAAGGAAAAACTGGGCATCAAAAGAAAATCAAGACCCAATCCAAAAAAATTTACAGACACCGTCGCAGGCCAACAGTAGGTTACAATGTGTAAATCACCAGTTTTTGCAGGCTAGAAATGGGTAGGGTGCAAAAAGTCCGCACTAGCCTAAAGAGTTAGGGTGTGACAATCTAAAGTTTCCACAGGTGACATGTAGAGTGCAGTGTGGAAACACCTGTAAACACAAGAAAATTGAAAAGAGAGTAAAGAAATTTAGGAAAATTTCAGGGTCAGAGAGTCTGGATTGATCCCTTACAGACTCAGAGACTGAAACATAATGAAAAATATAGGCTAAGGGAAAATGGACAACAAAAAATAAAAAACAGATCGTATCCCTAGTGGAGTCGCCAATTTTTTTATTGGATAATATCGGTAAATGCAAACATAAACTGATCTCCCTAGATCCCCCTAGATCTAGAACAAAAAAAGACAAAACATGGCACTTTCCCTAAGCTTTAATCATTGAATCTATTGTCAAAGAAAGGATGAGTAACATACCTTTGAATATCACTTCCTTATCTCTTTGTTGTCCCTTCTTCGCTCCGGTGCTCTTGTGCTATTGATCCTGCGATGGAACACGAACCAACCAAAGTGAAAGCAATGATAGTATATTCAATGAAGACTTATACATGTGATCAAGGAATCATGTAATGAAATGAGAATGATTTTATGGGAAAGAAACATGCCATTGTATTATATTAAGAGAAAATGGAAGATACAACAAAAAAACCATGATGTCACTAAGTTCCCTTTCGGTGGCCTTTGCTCTTGACACACACACTTGCTCTAAGCTTGCATGACGATGATCTACAATAACTTGATAAGATGATATGAAGCCTTCAAGCATATGATGTAGAGTACCTCACATAATTCACAGCCTATTCAATCTTAATCATTACTTACTTTCTCTTGCTTACTTAATGCTTAGCCTTTTCCATGAGAAATCCATCATTATATAGGAGAAAGAGAGATGGTTAAAGAGATCAAGATGATCCCACCAAATCAGAGAGGCAGGTAGGATCTCAAGCACACGAATGCCACCTCATATTCTATAAGATTCCTTCTATAAATTTTGTGAACTTCTTCCTTTTTCTCAGTTTTAGAATGTCGCCTCACCCTGTCTATATAGCAGCCTATGAAAACCCCGCGGGCTAGGTTTAGAGCAGCCTGTGGAAATCAGGAATTTCCGCACTGTATAATACTACTAGCCTACAACGTCCTTCTAAAGCCAAACCTTGTAGAGCAGGAAACCAGTTAGTTTTCTCATGGGAAAGATCCTTTTGAGAGGTTGAATACATGCTTGTAGACACATCACCAGGGTGACCAAAATAATGTGTAAAAATGGTGCAAGCATAAATGATGATATGACAAGTTTCACCTCAGTTCAACCAGGTACCAACACCATACAACAATGTGCATCGACAATAAAACAATTATCAACCGCAATATAATAATGCGCAACCACGGTATAACCTCGTGCAATATAACCAAGTATCTCAGTACAACGCACCATGACGAGATCCAAGTGGATAAAAAGGTGGAGGAAAAGGCAGAGGAGGATTTGGATGAGGTAGAGGACTAGTAGTGTGCCACAAATGCCAACAACTAGGACATTATGCAAGGGAATGTACAATTCCACCAGCGACATGTACGTATTGTCACGCAGTAGATCACGACACACAAGACTGTTCAACACTCTTAGGGAAGATCCAAGAAAAAAGGAACCAAAACAAACAAAATGCCTAGTAGATTTCTACAAAATCCTGGGACGATGGGAGGAACATCCATATATTCACTCGAGGAGGATCCAAGACATGAACTGATGCACTAAAACAAGATGTAGCGCAACACCAATGGGCTTAGAAGAATACTGAACCAAAATTAAGTTTGATGCACAGAAAGAAAAATGAAACATTCAAGGAGGCCAAACAAGAGTTTCTCAAGCAAAATGTTGCATCTACATCAGCCGCACAACACACTTAGAACTTACCAGTGTACAAAATTCCCTCCTCAATGGACCATACCAGTGAAGCACAACCTTTAGAGAAAGTAACATAAAAACTTTTCTACAATCCTATGTTAAGTTATTGAAGGATCCATCATATGTTAGGATCTTACAGAATATGCTAGAAAGATGTAACACAAAGGTATAAGGGAAATTAGACCAGAAAAAAGTGAATCATCTCCATACAAGAAGAAGAACAAGTAGGGAATTCATATTAAACGTTAACATTGGGGACTTCAACATGGGTGATATTATCATGGACTTAGGCTCTAAAGTAAATGTCTTACCTAAGAAGACATGGCATTGTATGGGAGAACCCACACTAGGCTATTCAGCTGTTTATTTGAAATTATTAAATCAACACATAGTACTACCAATTGGAAGACTTAAAGGTGTGACAATAGATTTGTATGGAGTGCGCACTATGGAATATTTTGAAGTAATAGAGATAGTAGATGGAACAACACCTTACCCAACATTGCTTGGACTGGATTGGGAATTCGATAACCAGGCTATAATCAACCTGAAGAAAAGGAAAATGGCGTTTGAATCAGGTGAATATAGAGTCATTGCACCATTGGATCCATCAGGAGAAGGGTTTATAGAACCCACTTGTTTGGATCTGGAAGAAATAAACCAGTTGTACAAAACTATCGCACGAGAAGAGGATTATGTTAACCCAACTGCAGATGGGGTACTCAGTTGGAGAAGAATTACATCATGTGATTTTGACTCAGACACAGGTTTGGATAATTGGCAACAGATATTACATGAAGTTTCCACAAAGAGGTGTGCAAGAATAGACCCCGTAGTAAGGTGGGTTGATACAGATATAAGAGAACCTCCATGTTTTCATGGGTTAAATGACATAGAGGAATTTTTGACAAAATATGAAGAGGAAATACTAGAAAATCATAGGCTATTATCCCTAGATATCGCACTCAAGGCCACACCTGTAAGATGGTGGGGTGCACACAAATAAACAATTTAGTATTGGTACCAGTGTAAGTAACTACTTTGCATTAGATTTGGTGTAGAGCAAGGGAGAAATAAAATGCAGAGGTATGATGGATAGAGAAAACTAGTGGAACACTTGGAAAAGTGCCAGGCAAAATGGAGGATGACACCACCAGAGGAATGGACTCATTACTTTGTCCATACATTGGAAGGAATCCCAGGGAACTAGAATATATACCAAGAGATGCGCAGAGACACTACAGAATGGAATGGCTTACACAATAATTTTGTAGTAACCTTCTCATTTGAACATGATAACCCCAACATGGATTCATCACTGAAGTTGATATAGGGAATGATATTTACTAATGAAACATAAGTTGAAATCATGATAGAATATCAACAACAAAACATACAGACAATCAAAGAGTTACTCTCATGATATCATGTTGAAGAGGAAGCACCAGATGAAGATGATCTACGCAACATTCATATTACATAGATTGAAGGATAAATATAGGTGAAAGGTCCATATTTGGAGTCAAAAGTATTTGTTGAACCAATCAAAGGGAATAAATTCAACACTGGGATGAATGACAATCCTAAAATGGCAAGTATTGGAGACTATTAGGATGAGAAAACATTAGAAATAATAACAAAGCTACTATGTGAATACAATGCCTGTTTCCAATGACTTTCACAGAGATGAAATGCATAGCAGGGGAGCTAGGTGAGATGAAGAAACCCCTCAAAACTGAATCTAGACCTGTCATACAAATACCCTATAGACTGAATCCAGTGTATAGGGAGAAAGTGAAAGAATAAATTGATAGAATGTTGGAAGTTGGTATCATAGAACCAGTAGAGGAATCTGAATGGATCAGTCCTATGGTAGTCCAAGAAAATAAATAGGGGGGATAATAATTTTTGTAGATCTGAGGAAAATTAATGATGCTTGCTTACGTGACCCTTTCCCTACCCCTTTTACAGATGAGGTATTAAGGAATGTGGGAGGCCATGAAGCATATTCATTTACAAATGGTTTCTTAGGTTACCATCAAATAAAAATAGCTCCAGAAGACATGTATAAGACAACTTTTGCTACAAAATGGGGATCCTACCAATATGCAGTCATGCCATTTGGAATGAAAAATGCACCAGCCATATTTTCAAGAGTAGTCATAGCTATTTTTAGGGAATTCATACATCAATTTCTAGAAATATATCTAGATGACTGGAGTGTATACAATTTGTTAAAGGACCACGTGGAAGTGTTAAGACTAATGTTGGAAAGATGCAGGGAATGTCAGATATCATTGAATATCAAGAAATGCATTTTTGGGACACCCTTTGGAATATTGTTGAGACATATAATGTGTAAACAAGGTTTACTAGTGGATCCTGCTAAGGTTGCAGTCATTGTAAATTTACCACCACCAAAGTTAGTGCGCTAGTTAAGAGAAACACTGGGACATAGAGGCTATTATAAAAAGTTTATAAAGGGGTATGCACATATTGTTGCACCAATGGAAAAATTGTTGAAGAAGGAAACCATATTTAAGTGGAATGAGGACCGTCAACAAGGATTGGACACTTTAAAACAAAAGATGGTAACAACACCTATACTAGTATTTCTAGTTTGGGAAAAGAAATTTCATGTGCACGTAGATGCACCATCCACATCACTTGGATAAATTCTGGCGTAGACAGGAGCAAGGGACTTAGACCATCCTATAGCATTTGCAAGCAGAAAGTTGTTAGAATCAGAGAAAAATTACAACACCACAGAAAGAGAAGGCCTGGCCATGGTATATGCACTTCAGAAGTTCATGCACTATTTACTAGTTAAACACTTTAAAATTTTCACAGACCATTATGCCCTCAAATATCTAGTCAATAAGATAGTGTTGAGGGGGAGGATTTGTAGATGGATATTGTTTTTCCCAGAATTTGATTTCGAAGTGATAGTCAAACCAGGGAACCTGAGTGCGGCACCTGATCACCTGTAAAGGGTAACTAATGGAGAAGAACCTACTAACTTGGAAGTCAACTTCCCTGATGCGCAACTATTTTCAGTACATGTAGTTGATGAATACTTCGCTAATAATATTGAACACTTAAGTACATGGGTTTCACCACAAGAGTTTAGCACTATGTAAAAGAAAAATATGGTAGTCAGAGATGCACACTATCAACTTATTGCATGACATTTATACAAAATGGGCGCAGATCTCATTTTGAGAAGTTGTGTATTGGAACATGAAAGGCCTATAATTTTAGTAGAATCTCATGAAGGTATAGCTAGAGGACACTATGTAGGAAAAGCTACCATGCATAAGGTATTGTGTGCATGATTATGCTGGCCAATAGTCCATAACGATGACAATGAATATTGCCAGAAATGTGATGTTTGTCAAAGGGTTGGCAAACCCAACATAAGGGATGATATGTCTCTAAAACCACAAGTGACTCTGCAGGTATTTGACAAATGGGCAATAGACTTTGTGGGACCTATTAATACACCAGCAAAAAGGTCAAGATCTAGATATATCATTACTGCAACTGAATACTTAACAAGATGGGCAGAAGAAACACCAATTAAATATTGTAGCGCAAAAACAACAACACAGTTCTTGTTTGAGAAAGTGATCACCATATTTGGATACCACCAAAGCTATGAATGAGGAGTTTGAAGTCTATAACCAGAAGAGTACAACATATCATCCTTAGGAAAATGCAATAGTAGAAGGCTTAAATAAGATTTTGGAAAATGCTTTGACAAAGAGCTATAATGTCAACAGGGATGATTGGGACTTGAAGATACCAACAATATTATGGGCATACAGGACCACATGTAAGAAGTTCACAGGACAGACACCATTCAGATTGGGGTGTGGACAGAAAGCAATGGTGCCATTGGAATTTCTGGTACCCGGTATGTGCGTAGCAACAATTACCAACATGACAGAAAGAGGTGAAGTATAGGAAATGTTAAGTCAACTAATGGAAATGGAAGAGGATAGGATTCTAGCAAAATTACACTAGGATATACAAAAAGCAAGAGACAAATCCCAACATGACAGACATATTAAAAATAAGAGTTTTAAGGAGGGAGACCTAGTCTTCCTCTATGATAACAATTTTTTCCAACACCCTGGTAAATTTAGAATGAATTGGCTAGGGCCATATGAAGTAAAGACTATCACAAATCGGGGATTTGTACAACTAAAATACTTGGGAGGAAAAAAACCGAAAGAAAATATCAATGGTAGTCGACTGAAACTATATAGGGGCAGTCATCCAACTAGTCCTTAAAAGTTACAACACAATAATAAAGGCATGTATATAGTTTACTATAGTAGAGATTAGGAAAGAAAAATGATAAAAAGGAGAAAAAGGAGAAAAAAGGAAAACAAAAATAGAAAAAGGAAGAAAAACACAAAAAGACGCAGAAGTTGAATGCACCACAAGAATGAGTAGAAAAAGTCATGCGCAACAATTACTCTGACAATATCGGAAGACAACGCGCAGGAAAAATTACACTCAACGCAAATGCACACAAAAAGTGAAAAACTGACACAACTGGGTCTATAAAAGACGAAAAATCACGTGTTTATTCAACACTTAGCAATTTTTTAGCGCAAAGTGAAATACAAAGAGCGTGCCCTTGCTAGAATTTTATGAAGAAGTAAGAGAGTGTGGGAATTAGAGAGAATATGACCCCACCAAAGTTTGGCGCTCCAGGCCAGTATGTACGGGTTACTCGAAAGGGTCAGAGGTGTAAGGAAAGAATGAGACAACCCAAAAATGTGGTCGAGATGGAAGATGTAACCACCTCAGACACAGAATCAATTATCCTGACACAAGTGGGAGAGGAAACATCAACAACGCAACAAGGTGAAATAGGGCAGAGCTCTGAGCCTCATAATGGTATTTCGAACCCTAACCCTGAGATGCCTATGAATCGTGACGAAACAATGGGACCGCGACAAACCCACGAGGGTGAGGAATTGTTGGTTGAGGATATCACCGACCTAACAGAGTCCAAAAGGGAAGAAGAGGATGCAAACACAACAAAGGAAGGTCAATCTGTTATGGAACAGAAAATAAAGGTGCAAGACACCATGGATATTACACTCCCATATCTCCCAGATGTAGTGGTCACTCTGGATGATATGTTGGGAAAGGTACCAAAACTTAGGTACGTAGACCATGATGTGCGCGATGTGGCCAAATTCCCCAATTTGGGTGAGTAGACTTATTTAATAAACATAGTGGAAATTGAACCATTGGGTAAACCAATAATGGAGCCCACACAGTGGATAACCAAGCCGTATAACTCTAGCATTATGAACCTATTGGACATACCACATTTCGGGTGCAGTAAGAACGTCAGGCTTTACGTCAAACAACTAGTTTCCCGCATACATGGAGGGATCATGTGGATGGATAGGAAAATACAGATAGATGTGGCATTGATTTCCAAGATCACAGGACTATTGACATTTGATGCGCAATCAGAGGAATACCTAGATAACAAGGCACGCGAGAAGGAAATAACAGAGCTGATCAAAGTGCAGTTTGGCACCAATCAAGGTAATAGAGTCATCGTACTCAAGGATATCAACGATAATGCGACAAAGTTTTCCAGCAATCTCATGGCTTGCAAACTATTGAGGAAATTCTGAAAATAAGAAAGGTCAGCAGGAGTTATCGCAATAGTCGCGCAATGCACAAAAGGAGAATTTTTCGTTGGCACCATACCTACTGAACCAATTTTTGGTAGACTGTAGAGACGTGTAGGACAATGGAACTGAGTTCCATTACTCCTGGTTGATCATTATGATAGCATTGGCAGGATGACAGGAGCCAAAATTCTCAGTATTCCTGGATAGGAAGGGGAAATGTTATGCGGCCAAATATGAGTCCCTCTGGCAAGCCAAGGATAACAAAACGCAACAAGAAAAAAACATAGTTTTTGCAATGTTGTTGGAAGAGATACAACAACGCACAACTAATATATGGCACATACCTATGGATATGATCGAGGAGACAGAAAGGATAGCCAAGTTCAAGAAATCTCAACACCACATGTGGATCCAGGCCGCAAGGGATCCAAAGAAGACATGGCTAGAAATGCAATATTGCATCACCAAGGAAAAGATGGAATGGATAGTCAAAGACTGGCCTACGCAGTGGAAGCTACCAGTATCGAAACCATCAACAAGGTCAGTCACAGCGTAATCCTCCAAGCCTAAGTACAAGGATGAAGCAAGTTCCTCATCAAGAACAATCAACCCAGCCGACAATACTAGAAAGGCTGCAACGCATAATCATCCAACCGGAAGAAGCGAAGTACTGAAATGAACAAGGAAAACAAAAGTAGGGACAAGTAACCAACCATAGACCAGAAAGGGGGATACTCCACAAGATAGAGAAGATAGGGTCAAGGGTACAACAAGTTGGCATGTTTTCAGAAAGAGCATGCTTGTCATTGATGGCAAGAACAACAACGACGATGCCATGTTTATAGGCAATAACAACAACGACGATGGCATGTATATAGGTAAGAACAACAATAATGATGACATTATTACAGGAAGAATGTGCCAGGCGGGCACCAGAAGTCTTTTGGGAAGACACAGAAGAGAAATATCAACAAGCTCAAAAGATATAGTGCAGAGTTACACGCAGAGCGCAAGTGTGCACCAGGGCCAAGGTTAACTTCATTGCCAAAGCTCATAAGAGATAACGTTCTGATATGCGTAGACGAGATCCCATACATCAAGGCTCGTAGAAGGATCAAAGGTCGTGGCCTTTGACACTTAGAGATTTGAGAAAGCTAAATCTCAGGAGGAGGAGAGACAGTGACCATTCGATCGAGCACTGTGAATGATCTGGGCCATCAGATCAAAGTCCAGACAAGAGGAGCGCATAGAAGAAGAGATGATCTTTGAGCCATCAGATCAAAGAGAAGTTATGACTGTTGATCTGGAAAAGTGTAAAATCGGAAGTCAGGAGAAGGGAGGTGAGTAGTCCTCCAACTCTGCGAAATGCGAAGTCGCAATGATATCTGAGCCATTGGATCTAGAGGACACGTGGATGGAGATCAACATTTCACTGACTCACAAATTGGGAAAGTCAAAGGCAGAGTTGCAGGAACTCGCGAGGTCTGAGTTCATGATTTGATCAAAACCGTTGATCGAAGGGAAAGCGTGAACCGTTGATCTAGAAAAGCAAAGAATCAGGAATCAGGAGTTGGAAGAGTCAGGGTTGGCTCACGTTCAAACACCCGACACGCGAGGTCGCGATTTGATCTTAGTCGTGGGATGGAAGGAGAGATCTAGACCGTTGATCTGGAAAAGTACAGAATCGAGAATCGGGAGTTGGAAGATTCGGGGTTGGCTCGCGTTCAAACACTCCACATGCGAGGTCACGATTTGATCACATCCGTTGATCAAGGTAGCAGTGTGGATCGTTCATATGACACTACAAACTAAGTTAGTGAACTCGTGTAACGTGAAGAGCTCAAATTTTTGGCCCATGGTCATAGCCATGGTCACATCGGCCAAGGTTAAGGGAAGAGCTAGCATGTTCCTAAGCTCCACTTCATAGATCGTGAGTTGGGAGAATCGAGGCAACTCCCAGCAGGAGTTCATGATACGCGAAGTCACGAAGCACCGAGGACATTAAGCCCGCGGTCAGAGATGGAGGTCACATTGTCGAAGGATTAAGGGAGGAGACAGCATGTCGCTAGTCTCCACATCGCATAACTCCGAGATCATGAAGTGCCCTTTTGATTAGCGAGCGGTCACAACCAACGATCATGTGGAGAGAGAATAGAGGAAGGAGCTAGCACTGCTAAGCTCCATTTCGGATATCGCAAGTTGGGAGATTCGAGGAAACTTGCAGCTGGCAGCTGAATATTCGATGTGAGAAGTCGCGAAGCGCCTTTTGGATAGGCATCTGATCACATCTCGTGGTCATGTGAAAGGAAGGGGCTTAGCAAGAAAAGTGAGTGCCCACTATGTAGTTTTCTCGGAAAGGGAAAAGGCGCCAAAGGCATGAGCACTCAAAGGTTCTCTGGGTTACTGACAGAAAACGACTAATTGCATCTACTAGATAATTCGAAGAATCTCAAGGTGATCCCCAAAGGATCTGAAGAGTCTCGAGGTAACTTCCAGTGGAATGAAGACTCATCATAGAGATGATTGACAGATGGAAAAGCATCGAAGACTGTAGCTGCCAGAGAAGCCAAAAAATCTCTGGATAATGACCACTGATGAAGAACAAACCCAACATATTCTCCAGAGAGGACAAAGAGTTAGGTGAATGATCAAACAAAGGACTTGGAATGATAAATAAACGTAGAACAAAGAATAGAGGGTTGCTTCTGTGGAGAGTTATTCATGCGGGTAAAAGCATGTTGTGTGCAGCTGCTAAAACACAGAAGAGGTGTAGTGCATAGAACATAAATGCATATCTGAGAGAGGAATAAAAAGTCGAGGTGCGCATGTAGAGACCGAGAAGAAGAACATAAATCTCAAAAAGATGTGTGGAGGAGGACACTAATGCAGGCAGAATAGAGGAGTGTAGCAGAACAATGATGAGACTAGTAAGCCGTTGATAAATATTGTATCACTGTAATAGAGTCCAATAAGAAAAGATTTATATTTTAGGGTGGTAGGGAGGTGCTAGGGACGACTGTTGTCCTCGGAGTTTCAAGTGGGTGCTTGAACACAGGGAGTTGTAGCTTCCATCTAGTTGCAACCAGAAAAACCAGGGTGGTAGGGTGGTGCAAGAGAGAACCATTATTCTCTATTATGAAGGTTGGTGCTTGTGTGACTGGAAGTTGGTGCTGGAACACTCAGGGAGTCGGTGCTTCCTTCTAGTGGGTGCTAGAGAAACCAAAGAGTTGGTGGTCTCAACAAGTTGCATCTTGTACATGTTGTTTCCTGTGTGTTTGGAAGTTGGTGCTTCCATCCAGTTGGTGCTGGAACACAAAGGGAGTTGGTGCTTCCTTCTAATGGGTGTTAGAGAAACTAGAGAGTTGGTGCTCTCAACAAGTTGTTGCTTGTAAAACAGAGGTGGTAGCCTAAAAAATGAGTTGGTGCTCATAAGAATGATAATGTACAGAAAATAAAGATTACTTATCATATCAAGAAGAAGAGGTTTTTCCCTTTATGGGTTTCCTCGGGAAATATCTGTCTCTATATATTTGATGTGTGTGATTGATGTTGAATATTTTATTGGTTACTTCCCTACATTATTTTGATCATCATTGAGTGTTCTGTAAATATTTTAAAATGGGCATAATTGTTTAAGCACAATAACAATTGATTCACCCACCCCCCTCTCAGTTGTCCAACAATTGGTATCAGAGCAAGTTCCCTTTATTTAAGGGTAGATCCTAGAGCTTAAACATGACTATCCATGGAGAAACTTCAACCAATAAGGCCCCCCTATTCAATGGAACAAACTTGAGCTTCTAGAAAGTTAGGATGTGAACCTACATAATGGCTTTAGGTGCAGATGTCTAGGATGTGGTAGAGACTGGTTATGTAAAGCCAATAGTACTAGATTCTAAGGATGACAAGCTAGAATTCAGCTTCAACGCTAAGGCTATGAATGTTATTCTGAGTGGGCTTGCATAAGCATAATTTATAAAAGCTATGGACTTAGAATCTGCCAAAGGAATGTGGGACAAACTCATTAGCAGTTATGAAGGTAATGAGAAGGTAAAGGATTCCAAGATTCAAACCTACATATTACAATTTGAACAACTAAATATGAAAGAGGATGAAACAGTTGGGAAGTACTTTCTGAGAGTTGGGAAGTACTTTCTGAGAATTGAAGAGATAGTGAATGCCATGAAGGAACTTGGTGAGAAGATTTAAGACACATTTTTAGTTCAGAAGATTTTAAGATCTTTGCCTGATAGATTCAATCCAAAAGTTTCTGCAATAAGAACTGAATGATCTTAAGACTCTGTCTATTGATCAACTCCTAGGAACTCTAACTGCTTATGAAATGAGGATTATTAAAGATAAATCTACCACTAGAGAAGCATCATTTAAAGCAGATAAGAATGAGGATTCTGAGCCTGATGAAATTGAAGCAAAATTTGTGAGAAGACTAAAGAAAGGATCAGGAAAGTACCAAGTCAAGTTGCCCTTCAAATGTTTTAACTGTGGAAAGATAGGTCACTTTGCATATAAGTGTCCGCAGAAGAAGAAGGACCAGAACTCTGAAGGTGAAGAGGAGTATAAATACAAGATATTTGGTAAAAAGAAAAGTTTATGTGTAAACAATGATGACTCCTCGGAAGATACAGATAGTGACTCTTCTTGTGAATATAAGGTTAATGACTTTATGCTTATGGACAAAGAGGATTATGATAATAAAATCATAGAAAGTGATGTTAATGATGAAGAGGTTTTGGTTGACTTGGAAGGAGAACTGATCAGTGCCTTAGAAGAGATTGGCAGACTCGGACTTAAGAAGAGAAAGCAAAAAAAATGTTGATACAGTTCGAGAAAGACAGTAAACAACCTGATAAAGACTTTGTCCTACTAAAAGTGGAATTAGAAGAGGCAAAGAAAATCAAGCACATTATGAAACAACAATTATCACAGAAGAAGACAAGATGTGAAGCCTTGGAAGAAGAGATAGTGAAAACCAGAAAAGAGATGGAGAAGTTTAAAGCATTGTATGTCCAAAATCTTCCAAACATTAAAGCCTCAGCAGAACTAAATGACATTCTTAGCAAACAAAGAATTCCTTTGTTGAAGATTGGTTTAGGCTATGTAAGTGGTTCAAGAAGCAAACCGACATAAAGAAAATAGCTAGTAAAGATGATCAAGTTCCAAGTCAGCAAACATTCATACCATGTGAGTACTTTGTCACCAGAAGATGATAAAGACAAGATGATCCCTAATAAAAAACAAAGATATCAGAATATGGAGCAGGAAATGCCAAGAATAACTCCATCCTTCAAGCACCAAAATATCTTCCATGGTTACTGTTTTTACTGCTCTAATTTTGGTCATAAGATTGCAAATGGTCATATTAAGTTTAGAGACATGCAAATGAGGAGATCAAGAAATAAACAACATTTGAAATATAGAACTAAACAACCAATGAGTAGACAAATATGCACCAATCACTTTGACCTATTGAACGATGATCTCAAATGCTATAACTGTCATAACTTCGGCCACAAAACTGCAAACTGCCATCTGAATAATTACAAAGCAGATCCAAGAATAAAACCCTTAGCTAGAAATGCCAACACATGGAAAAAGAAAGATAGTGAAAAATGTGGTCTAGTACCTTCAGCTCAAAAACAAAAATACCCCTCGTATATAGACAATGAATGCTCCAAGCACGTGAATGGAGACATGGATAATTTTTTGTCTACAAGTAAAAGAAAAACAAGAAATATGACCTTTGGAAATGATGAACCAAGTAAAATCAAGGGTAAAGGGATGGAGAGTTTGAGTAATGGAAAAGGACATGCCTAGGATGTTCTGCTTATAGATGGGATGAAACATAATTTGCTCAGTGTAAGTCAAATGTGTGACAGAGGATGTGAATTGGTGATCACTTCCAAAGACTGTAAGATAAAGCCTGTAAACTCAGGACAAGTGGTGGCTAAAAGCATAAGGACATATAATAATTTTGATATTGAATCCTCCCGTACAAGTAAATAAGAAGACTCAGATACAATAAAATAATGTTATGTTAGCATTTATCCCATGGAAGAAGTAGAAGATGAATCATGTCATAATCTGGAAGAAGAATTTGTGAAGGTTGAGAAGTCAAACACCCAAATCAAGTTCTTGAACAACTCCATGACCTTTGATGAGATCTTGGATAGTCAGAGATCACCAAATGACAAATCCGGTCTTGGATACAACAAGGAAGAAATCAGTACTCTTAAGAAACCTGATGCAATTCCTTCATTTGTAAAAAGGGAAAGAAGGTATGACTCAAGTTCTTAATGTTTAAAGAATTAAAGCAATACTACAATATTTAGAAGATCAGATCAAGGAAGACATCCAAAAGCTACTCATACACCTTAAAGTAAGTTTAGAAGAGAGACACCTTCATGGATGAATCAAAGGAGGTATGAGAGTGTTTGTAACGATTTTTTATTGTGATGAATATGGTCATAAAAACCTTGGACTGAAGGCATCATGGAAGAAAATGAAATTGAAGTAATAGAAGATCAGAGAACAAAGTTCAAGAAACCAAGACACTCACAGATGTGGATAACAAAGACTGAACACATGAACATGAGTGAAGTTAATTGTTGAAAAATGAATTGCAGTCATGTGACAAGCATAGTATAAACTTTCTCAGGCGACTTTAGAGCAATGTACAACAAAGAAGCATCTTGGATAAAGATGGATACATATGGTTAGAGATCGATGAGAATCAATGGGTAGATCCAAGGGTTTTTTTGAAAAAATACGAGCTACAATTGTGCAGTGTTTCAGTAAGTCAACGACATCTGCATGAACAACATTTTGATGTACAAATACATGACATTTTGTAGAGATAATAAGAGGAGAGTCCTTGTCGGAAAAAGATAACCTTTTAGAAACAAAGGGGGATATTGTTGGCATGCAGGGGGATTCATTCAGTTATGACAAGAAAAGGTTGATGAAGGAGTCCCAATAAGAGAGTTGAGCAATATTGAGTATACCAAAGAGGACACAGCAGAAGCTGAAGATGAACAGGTCCAAGAATTAGAAGGAGAAGACTCTGGTTTAGATACAAATACTCTGTAGGACTCAAATAAGAGAGTCCATCCTGTCAGGGGGAGTATGTGTTGGTTGAATATCTGATACCTTCGAAAAGTACTACAACAACTCAGGGGGAGCATGTTTTCTTTGACATTGATGTCAAAGGGGGTAAAAGGTGTGGTCATGCTACAGTTGGAGGTCTAAGCAGAAAAGTGCATCCGTTCAAGGTTGCCATCAATTCCAAAGGGGGAGATTGTTGACATGTTTACAGGAAGAGTGTGCTTGTCATTGATGGAAATAACAACAACGACGATGGCATGTTTACAGGAAAGAAAAACAACGATGATGGCATGTCTACAGGAAAGAAAAACAACAATGATGGAATGATTACAAGAAGAATGTGCCAAGCGGGAAACAAAAGTCTTTTGGGAAGTCGCAGAAGAGAAAGCTCGAGAAAATCAGAAGAGATAGTGCAGAGTTCCACGCAGAGCGCAAGTGTGCGTTAGGGCGGAGGTTAAATTCATTACCAAATATCAAGAGAGATAGGTTCTTAGATGTGCAGATGATATCCCATACATCAAGGCTCGCAGAAGGATCAAAGGTCATGGCCTTTGACACTTAGAGATTTGAGAAAACCAAAGCTCGAGAGGAGAAGCGATAGTGACCATTGGATCGAGCACTGTGAATGATCTGGGCCATCAGATCAGAATCCAGACAGGAGGAGCGTGCAGAAAAGGAGATGAGATCTGAGCCATCAGATCGAAGAGAAGTCATGATCATTGATTTGGCAAAGCGTAAAATTGGAAGTCGGGAGAAGGGAGGTGAGTAGTCCTCCAACTCTGCGAACTGTGAAGTCATGATGAGATATGAGGTGTTGGATCCAAAGGACACGTGGAAAGAGATCATCATTTCGCTGACTGGAAAATCGGGAAAGTCAAAGGCAAAGTTGTGGGAACTCATGATGTTTGAATTCACGATTTGATCACAACTGTTGATCAAAGGGAAAGCGTGGAATGTTGATCTGGAAAAGCGCAGAATTGAGAATCGAGAGTTGGAAGAGTCAAGGTTGGCTCACGTTCAAACACTCGACACGTGAGGTTACGATTTGATCTCATTCATTGGCTGCAAGGAGAGATCTAGACCGTTGATCTGGCAAAGCATAGAATCGAGAGTTGCAAGAGTCAGGGTTTTCTCACGTTCAAACACCCAACATGCGAGGTTACGATTTGATCACAGTCGTTGATCGAGGTAGTAGTGTGGACCGTTGATCTGATACTGAAAACTAATTTAGCAAGCTCATGAAAAGGGAAGCGCTCGAATGTTTGGCTCATGGTCATAGCCATGGTCACATTGGCGAAGTTTAAGGGAAGAGCTAGCATGTTTCTAAGCTCCACTTCGTAGATCGTGAGTTGGGAGAATCAAGGCAACTCGCAACTGGAGTTCGTGATACACAAAGTCACGAAGCACCCAAGAGGTTAAGCCCTGGGTCAGAGTTGGAGGTCACATTGTTGAAGGATTAAGGGAGGAGCTAGCACATCGCTAGGCTCCACATCAGAGATCGGTGAGATCGCAAAGCACCCTTTTTATTAGTGAGCGGTCATAGCCAGCGGTCATGTGGAGAGAGAATAGAGGAAGGAGCTAGCCCTGCTAAGCTCCATTTTGGATATCGTGAGTTGGGAGATTCAAGGCAACTCACAGCTGAATATCCAATGTGCAAAGTCGCAAAGCACCTTTTGGATAGGCGTCTGATCACAGCTCATGGTCACGTGAAAGGAAGGGGCTTAGCCAGAAAAGCAAGTGCCCACTATGTAGTTTTATTAGAAAGGGAAAAGGCACCAAAGGCATCAGTGCGTGGAGGTTCTCTGGGTAACTGACAGAAAGCGACTGATTGTGTCTTCCAGAGAATTCAAAGAATATCAAGGTGATCACCAAAGGAGCTGAAGAGTCTTGAGGTAACTACTAGTGGAATGAAGACTCATCATAGAGACGATTGACAGATGGAAAAGCGTCGAAGACTGTAGCTGCCAGAGAAGCCATAAAATCTCAGGATAACGACAACTGATGAAGAAAAGACTCATCATATTCTCCATAGATGACGAAGAGTTGGGTGAATGATCAAACAGAGGACTTGGCATGATAAATAAACACAAAACATAGAAGAGAGGGTTGCTTATGTGGAGAGTTATTCATGCAGGTAAAAGCATGTTGTGTGCAGCTGCTGAAACACACAAAAGAGGCATAGCGCATAGAACAGAAATGCATATCTGAGAGAGGAAGAAAAATCTGAGGTGTGCATGCAGAGATAGAGAAAAAGTACAAAAATCTCAAAAATATGCATGGAGGAGGACACTGATGCAGGAAGAGCATAACAGTGTAGAAGAATAGTGATGAGACTAGTAAGCCGTTGATAAATATTGTATCACTATAATAGAGTCCACTAAGTAAAGATTTATATTTCAGGGTGGTAGGGAGGTGCTATGGAGGACTGTTTTCCTCAGAGTTTCAAGTGGGTGCTTGAACACAGGGAGTTGTAGCTTCCATTTGGTTG